>JAJHUR010090786.1:9508-26471 GCA_027495735.1 Lutjanus campechanus
AGACTCGGGAACAAAGTGGAAGAAGGCTTAATGGTCTAAATACAGGAACGTCACAACACCAGAAATGTAGTAGTCAGTTTAGCAGACGGTAAATTTCCACGATTCTCGACACCTAATTTGATACCACAGTAAAAGGCAAGAACGAGAATAAAATTCTGCCATTGTTGTTTTTCTTTTGCCACCCCGAAATAAAACCTCTTCTGAGGTTCTGGGACAAAAGACTGAGGGGGAGATTTACTGAGGCTGCCACAAATCACTGTCATGTGTGGAAAGTAACGCAATGTAATGTAATGTTTCTGCTCAGACATTATGTCTGTTGCTTTTTTTCTCTCCCTCATTCTCTCCCTCTGTTTCTCTTTATAACAGTTAATTTTAACAGAACAGTAGTGCACATCTGTAGGTCTATACTGTATTTTTTAGTCTGGTGTTTGGCTGCACTATGAAGGTTTAATCTATTTTGTCGTGCTTTGGGCACCGACAACTGAGCTTTTTGGATGTACTAACTGTAGTAAATGTTGTTTTGGGTTCAGAACAACATTGTGGGCGAGTCTGGCAGCACCCAAAACAGTGCAGAACTTCCTTACTCCAGCTGTTGAATCCGGCACAAATCTATTTACATAAACTCAAGACTGTAATTAATTATAAAATGAGCCTCCACTGATCACTTTGGTTCACTTCAATATTAAAGACTCTTGTTCTGCTGGTCAAAAAGTCTCATTAAAATAATAACATGAAAATGTCCAAGGGAAGTTAACTTATCTGTTCTTTACTTATCTTTAAGTCTTCTGTTGTCCAGAAATCACTAAAACAGCGACATGTTCATTCTGTTTGTTTGCTTTTTCCCCCTTCAAGCAGCACTGCACAGTCACGTATGTCTGTATAAACACAGACTCACCCTGATTTGATGGTTGATGTCATAGAGATGCTTGTGTCTGTTGCGCTGCACTTTGGTCAGCAGCGGCCGTCCGGCCATGGCGTGGCTGGGATTCACATTTGCGTGAAGGTTGCTGCCCAGACTGCGGACTATCTGGGGCTTGTTGAGGATGCGCTTAACAGGTAGACTAGAAAGAAAAACAGAAAACTCATGATCACAAGATGGACCTTTTCAATGACGGAGGCATTAAAGCAACTATGACTCTGGACCAGAGGTGGGTGACAAGGACAAAATCAAACATCACAATATTTTTGACCAAATACCTCAATATTGATACTGTGACAATATTACAGGGATGGCTAATGGTGCTTTCACAAAATATTATAACAATGAGATTTTTGATAATTAATCATCAGTAATGTGGATCTAATGACAAGTGCATAAAGGACCTCAAGCTTGTCCACAGCTAATCTTGCATGCTACTGGACCGAGCCTCGTTCATGACTGCAAACCTGAAGGTCCTCTGGGATTCACAATTTTTGAAAAACCTCATCTGCGACACCTGTGACCAGAGGCCAGAGGCATTGTCTTCTTTTTTTAAGGTCATCCTATTCTTGTGAACACGATATCTCAAGAACATCTTCAGGGACTTTCATCAAACCTGACACAAATGTTCACTTGGACTGAAGAATGAGGTCAAAGGTCACTGTGACATCACAATGTCTGATAGGATACCAGCAGTCCTGGAGAGTAACAACTTAAGAGCAACTAGTTAAATGTAATTAAATTACAAATAAATGTAACCCTCATCTATTACAGTTACTGAGAGAATAAATGTAATTAGATTCCAATCAAAATCTTCAAAAAATGGGTTGCCCAGTGGAAAATCTGAACTCTACTGAGAGTCCTCCTCTCGGTAGTAATTGTATAGGAATATAATTTTAAAGTAACCCTCCCAACCCTGAATGCAAAATGTTGATTCACTTGAGTATCCCAGTGTTATCAATTCTCAAAAACGCTGTATTGTGATATTCTGATACATGAAAAGATCATCTTTACTATGCTGATTGCATACAAAATGTTATGCATATGGTGGTGTGTTCTTTACACAATGTTTTCCTAAAATGTGATCAACAAAACATATATATCACCCATACATGCTTTCTCAGTTACTCTAAATGATTGGATCTCTGCACAGACTGAAGCTGGGCTCCTTATTCTGACTGTGTTACATTAAAACACGATCAAAAGGTGCAACCTGTCCCGACCTAACAGGTGTGATGACAATGATTCAGGACATGTCAATCAAGCCCATCTGTACACGCCCACACCATCTTAACAAGGAGGTGTAATGAGCCAAGGTAAGTTAAAACACCTGTGAGGTTGTTAGATAGTTATGTAGGAGGAGGAGGAGCAGCTTTGTGATTGTAATACAACAGGCTGACTGCCTTCACAACTGTGTTATCGTGTGTGTGTCTGCTCATTTAAGAGACTTGTAACAGGATAAATCAGTGGTGAGAGACACCCGAGGGATCATAGTATTCAAGCGCAAGTTTTCATATGAATACTGTGCAAAAGTTGAGCCTTTATTCCGTATTTTAACACTGATTTGCGGTAAACTGTGCCGGGGCCCGACGCACCGCAAGTCAAGCGTGTGTAAACAATGAAACTTAGCTAGCTAATCAAGCTAGCAGCGCTGACAAACGTCAATGTAACAGCAAACAGAGTATCAATTACTGATGTTCAATACTGCCCGTTTGTTAACGCTATGAACTCAAAACTATCTAAAGCATTCGATTAGCTAAAACAACAAAAGTTTAAACAACCAAGACATGTTTATTAGCTAAGTGTTGTTCTCAACTGCACAACGCTCGTATGCATGCGTGCATTTCCTGCAGAGAAACTTTTATTTAACAACTCCTTCGACAATACGTTCAGAAGTCCCACCTTTTCCTGTCCATGCTCTCGGTCGTTGCGATTTTCTTGCCCACCGATTCTGGCTTATAGAAGATAAGAAGCCAGATATGTGTGTATTATTGCAGTCATAATATTTCGATGAGTGTGGTTTGTTATCGATCTCCTCTGTCTGTCTCCACTCAGGACCTCCGCTGTAGATCACTCCGCCGCCGGCCTACATAATGAGCCGAAGACATCCGCCACACGCTCCTGTAAACTAGTCCGAGGATGACGTGGTCTGTGCACTGACTGCACACCGTCAGGGGTGGAAATAAGTTAACTGGACTAAAAGTAGACTGAGAAACAGTGTTTTTACAGGTGCTGGAAATCCTTCAAAACCCTTTAATTTAAATTAAATTTTAAATTTAGTTGTTTGGTCCATAAAATGTCAGAAAATTGTGAAAAAATGTTGATCAGTGTTTCCCAAAGTCCAAATATCTTGTCCACCTGAAACCAGAGAATTTGGACTTTTTTTTCTTTAAAAAAAATTATTCAAACAACTAATCAATTATCAAAATGGTTGGTGATTAATTTATCCATTAATAACAATTAATTGATTGATTTTTGAAGCTCTAAAATGATGCCAAATCTAGACTGGTGTCACTCTTTGAGACATGAAACTGTGTTTTTCTTAAATTTGTCACCTCTCTGTAAGATGTTGTCATAAAACATAATTTTAGTTGTTTATAGCACAATAACATCTGATTTAAACATTTTGAGCATATGAACATAAATATGTAATTCAGCTGTAAGGTGCTGGAAAACCTTGAAAAGTGCTTGAATTAGACTTCAGAGAAGGTGTAGGAACCCTGGAGTAAAGTATATTTACTCAAGTACCACACTTGAG
The DNA here is from genome assembly GCA_027495735.1 of Lutjanus campechanus. Taxonomy (NCBI): domain Eukaryota; kingdom Metazoa; phylum Chordata; class Actinopteri; order Lutjaniformes; family Lutjanidae; genus Lutjanus; species Lutjanus campechanus. The sequence continues at coordinate 13,186 of JAJHUR010090786.1, forward strand.
TACAATTTTTAGGTACTTAGTGGGGCGTAACTTGAGTATTCGTGCTTTTTTTTTTTCTTTTTACAGATTTGTGCTCCTACTCCATAACATTTTAGAGGAACATTGGTACTTTTTAACTCACAAAATGTAGTTAAAACTTAGGTTAAAACTAAACAAAACTAAAACTAGATTTGAATTTTAAAAAAGTATTGAACTGAAATAAAACAAACAAGCAACAACAGAAAAAAACTGAGACTGTGTATTTACAAAACTACCTAAAATAAAAAATATACACCACAAGAATGAGGAAGCACTGTTGGACATGTTTACTGAGACTTGGATCTACGTGACTGAGAGTCGATTATAAGTGTTGTGTTTATCTTGTAAAAAACTATTCTGAACTTTTTCAATCTTGCCCCTGAAAAATAAGCCCAATATTGTTATTAAAAAAGATGAAACTAATGAAAACTAAACCGAAACAAGCACAACAACCCACTCTGGAAACTAATAAAAAAATAAACTGAGGACAAAAATCTACTGAAAAATAGAAAACTATAACAACTCTTCATTCAAGTCGCAACAGTTAGTCAATTTATTGATTAGTTGTCATTTTCCAAGCAAAAATATCAAACATTTATTGGTTCCAGCTTTTTCAATGTGAGGTTTTGCTGCTTTTCTTTGTCATTTATGGGAGTAAACACAGAGTCTTTGGGGTTTGGACTGTTGGTTGGACAAAAGAAACAATCTGAAGACGTCACTTTGTGCTCGGGGAAACTCTGTTGAACATTTTTCATAATTTTATGACTTTTTATAGATTAAAACAATTAATTGTGACCCAGTGGCTTTATTGCCTTACCTTACTTTGCATTGCTACTTTTACCTACAGGGATGTTTCTGCAGCTGCACTAAGTATGAGATTTCTATATATAATATTTAGAGAAGGTCTGGACTCAAGAAAGATCAGTTATATTCTTTCTGGATGCACCAACAAAGCAGAGGCACAAGCCAGGATTTTTAATTCTGTCCTTCAGTGATCTGACTCTTTGTAAAGTCTGAGCAAACTGAAGCCAAACTTGAATTTAAATCACTGCAAGTGAAATAACCGAACACAACCACAACATAGGATAAATCACACATTCTTTACTTCTTCTCTTCCAAACAATTGCAGCATTACATGAAAGACACAGTTTTCCATTTGTGAATCAGGTTTGATCCACAGCACACAGGAGAGGAGACTGATGTTTACAATAAATATCTGATCCCAAACTGAGAAGGAAAAGAAAACAAAAGTCCACTTATCATCTCCATTTTCATATTCCTTCTATTCACGTCGTCACTGGTGGAGTGAGGAACATTAAATTGCCAAACTCCAGCAGTGTCTTTAAGAGGATGGTGATGGTTGAACAGTTCAGTGTTGACTTGAGCTGCAGGATGAAGATGTTAACATCTGGCGGCCTGGCGTGGAATTGGACCGGAGTGCGAGGAGCCGGCTGCAGCAGTTCTTGTTCAATATTTAAGTCTTTGTGTAAAAAACAGCAGCGACCTGACAGAAGAGAACAAAGTTATTAGGTTGGACAGTAGAAATGTTTTTTTCCGTGACAGACAAATCAAAGCTGGGTGAAACTGACACGATACGAGCAATTCACTTGAAAGCACATTCGTCTTCTTGTTCATAAATTTGTACACTTTGGTTTGTTTGTTTTTTTATTTAAAAGCATTATCCTACAGTTTAAACTCTCTATTTTTTTATTTCTCCCTGCCAAACTGCAAACTGCAGCGGTCGAAGGTTTTTCAGGCGTCCCTGTCCATTAGAAGTTGCATCATGTGGTCTTAAAATAGGCCACTGTCCTGGATTCAGGTCTCCTGACACCTCTAAACTACCTGGCACAATGTCTCTGAATTTCACTCATTGTTTCTTCAGTCCTGGCAGTTTCCCCAGTCCCTGCTGTGTGTTGCCACCACCAAGTTTCACCAAAGGAAAGGTGTTAGGCAGGTGATATTATTAACCTATTTATACCAGACGGAGCACTTGATATTTAGGCAAACACACTTAACTTTTGTGTCCACCAGAGAGTGCAGAGTTATGAATATAGTGCAGCTTCATATGCACAGATCAGGGGGCCACATGAAAACTCTATTTAGATTCATGACAAAAATTCTAACTACTCCCTTGTTATGGTTCTCGTACTTGCAGCCAAAATAAAAAGTACAACAGATCAAACATAAATGGAATCTTAATATCAAATATAGTCTCTATAACCTTGTGTCTGTCCTTCCAAAATGAATGTACTACATTGTAGTCCCAAAAAATAATTAGCATTTACGAAACCACACTGTCCCCGGCATTAAAAAAAATGTTTTTTTCTGAGTTGGTGTAATAAAAAAGCACATCACAAAATCTTGAAGCAAAATTCTCTCTGCTTGAGAGGAATATTGGTACTTCTAACCCACGAACCGTATTTGTCCTTACTTACTTTGACTGAATAGATGCATGAAAAACAAACTATATAAAAAAAAACCTCAACAATGACTAATTTCTACATATTAAAGTAAGTACTTGAGTTGCAATTATTAGTTGATAAATCGATTAGTTTATCAAATTAAAATTAGTTGCAGCCATTTTGATAATCGAGTAATTGTTTCAGTTTAAACAGTATCAATGTACGCACAAAGACAGAACATGCATAAGCATTGTTTTTGTCACATTTATAAGCTGTACGTACACCTGATTCTGTTTGATGAATTTCAATCATTGTGGAAACTCACGTGTGTGAGCTTGATTTCCACTCTCAGAACTTTACATAAATGGATGAGGAAACGCTCGTAAACATCAGTTTGTGCATCAATACTTGTGCCCGCTTTTCTACTCATTAGAACGGTAAATGAGAAGAATGGCAGAGAAGAAAACACAGTTTAACTGACTGAATCGCATCAGTGCAGTTCTTGAACAGCTGCCGGGCTGCGGCTATTTATAGCACCCACTCCACTAAATCATCACATGTACCTGTAAACAACATCGTGAAGATAGCTCAATCATTATTAAACATCAGAAGATTGCTCAGTGATTAATATGCAGAACTCATACTGGAAAAAAAGAACTTTATAAAGACTTTACAAAGAACTTTACAAAGCTTCGCCTTTCAGGATCAAATAAAAAGATCATTAACAAGGAAATGATGGCTCCAGTGTAAATAAAAAGAATGATAAAATTAACTCTTCAATAATCTTAAATTAAGTTTATAAGTGTGTCTGACATTTTACAGAACGCTGTAGCCCCTGTTAAAATAATAACAGTGAAATTAGCAAACAAGCTAAACAATGTTTTATTACAAGGTTACACCTCTCAGCTTATTCTTCACATCGACCTTATCATCTCTGCCACAGCCATCTCTTTAACTGTGTGTACACCTGGTCTGAAGTATGTATGAGCTGCGCACATTCTTTAATAAATACCAGTTTATTTGTGGGCAAAAGTGTAAGACTGATCATTTATACACCTCGCCACAGGATGTCTCAACCTGTGTGAGGGTATCTCACTGTAAATTTGACAAAAAAAGAATCACGTGCACATGAGTCTGTATAATTTCTTTTACATTTAGTTTGATTACAATATTATGTGTACTTTAACTGCAAAAATGTCTCTGGCATTTTTACTTCTTGGGACAAAGCATCTGTCTTCTTCACAACAGATCCAGTGTGAACAAGAGCCGCAACTTCAACTCTCAGCTTGTCAACTAGCAAAACATGTAACCAGAAACTGCACCCCTGTGCATGTGGCGATGTTTACAGTCTCAAGAGTTGTTTCTGAATAAAAAATACCGTCTGTGTTCATTGAACTGAAGGAATAGTTTATGTACAACAGAGCAGTTATATCAGATGCAGGCATGAGCTAACATCAGGCTATGGCTACACGGACCATACTTTTTTACATGATTAACTGCTGAAATGGGCAAAACCTCTGCCCAGTGCTGTCTGTGATCTCTGAATGGAGATCTGTCCCTTTGAATTAATTTGAACAACAATTTAACAATAACACAATACATGAAAAATGAAAGTCTGAACAGTTTTAGAAGTCAGTCTGAAGCCAATTTAGATGTAAAAGTTGGAACTGAGGCTCATTAATACAACAGACAGCAGGGTCAGGTTCATGTTTACAGTGGATGCAGAAATGATGATGTCGTCTGTGATGACTGTGGCAAAACAACAAAGAAATGTGACATCGCCTCCAATCTTATTTCTGCAGTCAGTCTGTCATTCCTTGGACTAACCTGGGTGCCACTACTCGTCCTTCTTGAATTTGCCGCTGACGTAGGGAACATAATCTAAAATCACTCGCCAATCTGTGAAGTGGACCAGCGCTACACCTCCGGCTGTCCCCCAGACTGCCAGAGTTGGGACCCTGTGGAGTAGAAGACAACGTCAAGATTTACTTATTTTTCGTCCATTTAAAGTGGAAATACCCTTAATGAAAATATCAGAGAAACTATTTCATTTCACAATTTCATTCATTCTGAGGTCAGTATATTTAGAAATCAAAACACAAATATTATTAGAGGTCAAGCTTCTCAGTTGTCATGTTGTTGTTGTTGTTGTTCTATTAGGGTTCTGTTTTCTTGTCTGTAATTGGAAAATTGATCTTTGTAGAATAAACACCAAACACCTAAGCAAGAAACATTAAGCAGCAATTGACTAGTATAAGAGAGAAGTGCTCAAGAGTAAAAATCTATAAATTTAGAGGTTACTGCTTCATATACAAATGTGATGAACTGCTCACTTTGTTCCATTCCTCATCAGTTAGCTTTCAGACTATATTAAACATCTAGGGACACTGATTTGACATTATTCATGACTCTTGTAGACCAAATGATTAACTGACTAATAAGTGTCTTTCTGACTAACATAACGTCAACAACAGCTCCAGCCCTTCAGGTGAGATCAGTCGGTCAGCTAGTTGGCTGGTTAAACGTATTCAAATTAGGTAAAGAGGTATGTATGAAATCACTTTTTCTACATGTGAACACTGGGAAAACAACAGTAGTTGAGGAAAAGTTAACGCTTACTTTGCTTTTTACTTCAAAATGTTCGTTTTTGTAGCCGACAGTTAGCTAAAGTCAGCATGTCCCCACAGCAGAGCAATGACCTCGGCTAAGCTAACAGCTAATGTTAGCTAAGGACACACCAACATACTGTTAACCAAAATCCCGACTCTTTCCCGCTTTTTCTACAACTCATATGATAAAAAAAAGAAGACTTACCATGATTTGGCAATGGCCACATATTTCTCACCGATTAATTTAGTGATCATTTTGGCTGACATTTGTCCTCCTGTCGAGAGACGTGCCGCTTTAAAAGTAATGAAGAACTTCCGCTTCGAGTTCGCTGACTTTACCTAGTGCGCATGTGCGCAGAGTACTTCCGTTTACTTGAAAAATAAAAGTCCCTAACAAAAAAAAGCTAAATAGATCGAATTTGTATTATTTTTTATTTTTTCCCCTCCTCTAACTTTGTATTTGTACCCTTGGTGTGAACAGTTTTTGTGAACATACTGTTCATCTACGTATGTTTTCTAAAATAAAATAATAAAAAACGGACTAACAATCTGTAGCATTATTACCTAATGTTTACACACAGCAAAACTGAAGCGAAATAGTGTTGCAGCACAGGAGTACTGATTTGTTTCAAATGATCTGTTCAACATACAGTATAATGGCGTTCCAATGTGTATTAAGCTGAGTGTAGTGTGCTTTACGGGCTGTAGGAGGTGACAATGTAGCTCATTTCTGCCGCATAGTGGATTAATCGAGCTATGGTACATTTCTGCTGCCCAGTCTATGAAATCATCATGAACGGCTTGAGCAGTCCCAGTTGGGTAAATTTAATTTACCTAAATAAATCACTGAAAAGACCAACCACTACCGACTTCACTACTTTATTTATGGGTATTTAAAAAAGGAAAGAAGTGCTCCTAGAATACCTCATCTGAGTCATGTTCTTATTCTCAGATACAGATTTATGTAGTCTCTTTAATTTATTATATGCACATTATTTTATCTTTGTCAGTTTATTTCCTTTATTTTGAAAATGACTCATTTCCTTTCTTAATTCCACTGCTCCTAACTCAAAATACAACCATCATCATGTTTAATATCTGTGAGTTTGTCAATGTTGTAATTTTCATAGAAATGAAATTGAGCACTGACACAAGAGTAGACTGTATGTATAACTGGCTCAATAAAACATATCTGAAAGTTGTTTTAAAAAAGGACTTCGGATAAACACGAGTTTTGTTATTAAAAATGGCACATTTATTGCTACATTACTGTTATATACACAACAGTTCTCGATATCTACTTTATATATAAAAAATAGGAAACAGGAGGCACTTTGAGGACATAGCCTACATAGATGTTGTCCCCAAACATGAGTGAAGACAGAGAGATCTGTAGCAGGTCGTCTGTTGTGGAGGACAGAAAAGGGTCTGTTAACAAAGAATACCAGGTGCATGTTTTGATACTTGGATACTGCAGACACATTGTTCATGTTAAAGAAATAAAAGTCTTCAGTAACGACTTCTCATGTCACAACAACACCACGTTCTTCTGCAGGAAGGCTAGAGTAACTGACAAAGAAAATAATGCTTGGGGGCCAGTCCATAGGGCAATGTTTTGTGACAAAATTACAGGTAAACCAAATACTGTTAACATATCAGTACCAGCTTACAATGATAAAGCTGATGAGGACGTATCATACAGCTGTACATACATATCAATGCACATGCCAGTCAAGGACAAAATTATATTTAAGAAAATCAGTTTGTAAAAGATGAGAAATTTTAAGTACAGTTTTCAGACCAGGTTATTAGTCATCTTACACTTAATGACACTGAAGTGGGTCAGCGTCTCTTCATTTAGATGTTCTCAGATGTTACTGAAGTATATATGCTTTTATACATCTGTATTATAAAAAGGTACAACCAAAAAATCCTCAACATCATCCACCATGTAGCAGAGAAGTATTCAGGCACTGGTGAGTAACCATTATCAAAACTCCCAAAGTCAGGAAAATGACTAAGGCCACCCTTTTTTTGATTCATTTTATGCTTCACGTCGTAATGAAACAGTGAATTATGTTGTAGATTGTGCAGACCACCGTCCCCTGCCGCCCCTTCCTCAAACTAATCAACAAGCTCATGACCAGACAGCTGGACACGAGGGAGAGGTGAGGAGGGGCGTGTGTGTGTGTGTGTGTTTCATTTTAAGAAAAACTGCCACAAACACCAGAAAAATCCAATTACAACTGGCCTGACAGGTTTGTGTTGAAACCACTGACATACATACTATTTATGCCGATGGTTGAAAACAGGCATTCAAAGATAACAAAAAGAGCAATATCACAACATGTGATGTTACAGCCAGATAATTTTGTCATTTCTAACATTTCTAAGCACCTGGCACAAAAAGAAAAACACCTCACTTTGTTCCTGGAATCTAAATTGAGAGCCGTCTTACATTTAAACAATGTAAACAAAACAAAACAAAAAAAAGAAAAGAGCATTCCAAATGATAAACTCATACAACTATCTTACAAAGTAAAAAATAACATAAAAAACAATGATAAATCAATTCTACAAAAGGAAGATCCTTACAACAGGCTTTGCAAATTGTTCAAAAGGGAAAAATGAAACAAAAACAAACAAACACCAAAATGCTCGACAAAGAGCAACAACCACAACAAGTCAGTCAATGGCGATTTGAGTAAATTCTCCACAAGGTAGCAGTAACACTCATGATCCCTTTCAATACTCAATTAGTTCTGTCTTTTAGCAAAATGTCACTTAGCACGACACAAATTGCTCTTCACCGTGCTGTAACAGTGTCTTTAGGTGGGGCAGGCCGATGTGACACTGGCTGTATTCGAGTCAGACTGAGGCCGAGAGCGACCGATGCGAGCGGCGAGGGCGACATCTGTGTGCTCGAGTCCGACGGCAGCCTCACGGAGGGAAGGTTCGGGGTGGGGTTTGATTCTACGTCGGCGTGGATCCTGGGTTTGCATCGAGTCTTTTCTCGTGTTCGTGTCTCTCTCCGGCGGTCTTTCTTTTTCCACTTGCACGGCCGTGACAATAATGGATGCGCACGACTTAAAAGAGATAAGACTCGGGGATCCACAGTTATAAAATGAACAAAAAATAACCCACCGCACGTGTGTGAGCGGACGACTGTGGCACCTTTACAGCCAAAGAAAGAAATTAAAAAAAATACAGCCAGAGTTACCAGCATATCAAAAAGAGAGTCAAGCTCTCTGATTGGCCAGTCAGTGGCTGGATGTCTCCAAACCTGTAATTCAGTCATCACATGAGAGGATAATAAAGATGGCTATTTTTGTCATAATCAAACACTATGCGTTAGGCCTCTCTCAGGCACATGCTCAAACAGGTTTTGTTCAACCATAAGATTTAAACCCGGGTGTCCCTCTGTGCTTGTGAAGAATGTAAGACCTCCTTTTCAGATGGGAATGCCAATAATCATCCAACAATACAAATCATAACTCTGCTCACACGAGCAAATTGATCCAAAAAGTTTGCTTTGATCCAAACAAGTTTTTGCTCCCAACACGTAAAAGCGAATTTTTTTTTCCAAAATGTCTTACAAAAACACGATCATAAGAACGTCCTTATGTCCAATTTCCACCGTCTCCAAACCGGTGTCCTCGGTTCAAAGGTATTGTCACGTAAAGATTAATAAATGTTTCCTCTTTCTGTAAGAGTGTGCTTGTTACTTTTGAATTCATCGTCAGGAATGTGGCCACCTGCCTTGTCAGTAATGAGGTGTGTGTGCGTGTGTGCTTCCCAAAAGTTGATTAACACACACTGAGATGCATGACAATGATAGATTAAGGCCACGTGTTCTAAGGGCTGTACAATCAACAGGAACTGCAAGAGAAAAGAGACAAAAATGAATTAATATATTTGCACAAAACAAGCCTAAAACATATGTGTGATAAGATTGGCATTACACTGTCATAACTATGTCATGACACCTGCCTTGAACATGAAGGGGTCTTTATGAATGTTTGACTGTTGTCATTAAGTTTCATTCGGTCACTTATGTCATTTTTAATGTCAAGCTGACGTTGTTTGAGATGTTTTTCTTATGACAACTTGACATTAATCAAGACTAAAATGTCTTTTTATGACAACTTGTTTTGACTGAAGTTAAGTGACGCACGTTGGACTTCGTCATAAAGGTGTCATGAAGTTTTATTACACTGTCAAACGTGTCGACTCAAGTAAAGCTGTATATTTTGAACTCCTCGTAAAGCTGTCATTAAGTTTTATTACACTGTCAAATGTTTTTATAACAGCATCATGAATGATTCCCTCCCTTCACTTCGACTAAACTGGTACCATTTGAACTTGTCATAAAGATGCCATTAAATGTCATAAGGCCAGTTTGACGACAGAGTACAGTACCAAGGTGAATTAGCTTACAGAGTTAGCTGAAGGGACAGTTAGCTGTTAGCTAGTTTATTTGTTGCTAAAGTAGGCTAACTGCTGTCTGCTGTTAAGTGTGGTCATTACAATGACACTTATGTCTTGCTAACGTCAAGTTGTCATAACAAAAGCATCTCAAACAATGTCAATTTTGCCTTAAAAGTGACATAACTGACCAATGACTGTCAAAACACTCACAAAGACTCCTTAATATTCATGACAGGTGACGTGACACGGTTATGATGTCTTATGAATACCCCTTCAAATAAATCCATTATAATATCTTGCAGGCACCACAACCTCCCACCAAACAGACTCTGTAGACTGACCTGAGAATTACATATGTCCATCTCCTCCTAGACCAGGGTGACCCCCACCGAGCTGCATCTGGGGGTCCACGCCTGAGACTTTCTCCTCCTCTCTTCTCTTGAGGCAGGCAGCCTTTGGGTTCAAATTACGCTCTTTGAAAAAAAAAAAAGGACACATTCATAGATTAAAACCAGCAAGTGAGGAAATGATCAAGATCAGCTCATTACGGTCCACCTTCAGAAATCTTTAAAGACATTAAAGCAGAGTTTTGAACATACAAAAGGTCAATAATAGACAAGAGGTGAAAGCAAGGAAAGCAGGAAAATGAAGAGAAGGATGAGAGCTGCAGGCGTTTGGCAGAAAAGCAGGGATATACTTCCTCACACATTCTCCCTTTCTTCCCCTTTTCTTCATTTCTCTAAGTGATGCAGGCAAATAGCGAAGAGAAAGCCAAAGTGGATGCTTCACAGTCAGTGAGAACAAAGTCAAAGAGGAGATTTTCCTACAGGTGAGTGACTGGCAGCGTTTGTCCAGCTCTGATAAGAGATGGTTGGTCGCCTACGTGGATCAGACCTTCCTGTATCGGCCGACCTACCTCGCACCTGCTTCTCCAGACCCAGAATGACCTGGACGGCCTGTTGCAGGATGATAAGCTTGGTCTGGGCCTTGTCGCTCTGCAGGTGGACCTGACACATCCTGCCCAGCTCTCTGAAGGCTTCGTTAATGTCGCGCACGCGCACCCTCTCCCTAGCGTTGTTAGCTAGGCGGCGCTCACGCTCCCTCTGCTCCTTCTCCTCGGCAGTCAGGTTCTCATCAGTCACCGAGACAACGCTGCAGGCCAGGAGGAGAAGGGAGGGGTTGAGGGGCTGGTTAACAAACCCAAATCACAACCCTCACTGAAACTAGGCTAGATATTCTCAGTAAAGCTGCAGTTATACTGGTTTAAACCCATAGTTTAACTTCTTATTAATTAGTAAGTTTACTCAGAATCTTTGTTCTGTTACTGGGAAATATTTGATCTTTTATGTAGCTCAAGATGAAACCAGTGGAATTGCTGAAGAAGATCCCAGTGGAGTCAGGCTGTGCTGCAGGGGAGTGAGCGGAGAGGTGTTTTTTTTTTTTTTCCTTAGATCTTAAGAAAGTAGATGATAAATAAAACATCTTTGTGAAAATTAGAGCTGCAATGATTGGGCGATTAATTGATTAGTTGTCAACTGTTAAATTAATCTGCAACTAAATTATTTTGAGTCATTTTCTAAGAAAACAAATGTCCAAATTCTCTGATTTCAGCTTCTCAAATGTCAATTTTTTCTTTAGTTTCTTCTTTAGAATGAAGGTTAACTGAACATCTTTGGGTTGTGGACAAAACGAGAGGTTTGAGGACGTCACCTTGGGCTTCGGAAAACCGTGACATTTTTTGACATTTTAATCATTTAATTAAATATAACACTTAACTGTTTGGGGAAATGCTTTCAGAAAAAAGGTCAAAATTCTCTGATTTCAGCTTCTCAAATGTGAATATGTTCTGGTTTCTTTAGTTTTATTTGGGTTGTGGACAAAACAAGAGAATTGAGGAAGTCCCCTTTGGTTTTGGGAGACAGTGATGAAGATTTTCTGACATTTAATGAATCAAACAACTAATCAATTAATCGAGAAAATAACAGATTAATCGATAATGGAAAATAATCCTTAGTTGCAGCCCCAGTAAAAATGAATTAACGTATTCTAAGTCATAATGTTGTGGGTTGAGCAAACGCAACACTAAATGATTTTCAACCCAAGAACAAATAGGATCTGTCCTCAAGTCTATTCAACCAACAAATCTTTTTTTTTTTTTTGGTCATTGGGGTCCAGGATGGAAGTCGTAGGGGGGATATGGTGACTGTCCAGCAGAATGAGAGAAGTAATGAGGAGGGAGAAGAGAGAAAGGGAGAAAGAGAGGAAGCAACACCCTCTGCCGACAGTAGAAAAGAGCCACAGTGGAAAAAAAAAAAAAAAAAAAAAAGAAGCCAAGAGGAGAGGACTGAGGGCATCGTGTTAAATACATCAGCAGAAGGAGATGTATTTATCTGAGTGTGAGGAAGAGGAGGTCACTGTTGCCATCTGTAAAAAGAAACTGACAAGAGGACGGCGGGAGTGAATGGATAGATGGAAAGGTCTGTCTCACAGAACGGAGGCAAAATTAAATAAAATAAAAAAAGGTTAATGCTTGAAAGGCTGGGGGGCATGCAGCAGCAAAGAGACACTGCGACAAAGCTGAAGACAGGTTAACACGCATGACGACAGATGACTCTGCTTTCATGCTAACCCGTAGAAGACATCGTAATGCTGAAATATTTGAAATTAAAATGACGTCATAGTTGAATAAAAGCACAATGAGGCGACAGTGGGGGGGGAAAAAAGCAAGTGAGTACACACACAAAAAAGATGTGTTAATCCAGTCAAAGAGTGAGGCGGAGAGACGTGTAAGCATTTTCACAGACAGCCACTCGTAAGACAATGCAACACATACTGGCATCAGAACAAACAGCAGTCCTGTATGTGTTACCAGAGGACGAAAACCTGAGAAGATGAACTGGAGGATGGGCATGTCTTAAAAACAGTCACACAGCTTCAGTTCCCGTGTCCTCACCTTGATGATCATTTATAGAATGGACTGCAACATGTGCAGAAAATTTAGAGCTGCAACTATCAGTAGGTTAATCGATTAGTTGTCAACTATTAAATTAATCACCAACTATTTTGATCATTTATCTTCAAATTCTCTGATTTCAGCTTCTAAAACGTGAATAATTTCTCTTTTCTTTAGTCCTCTATGACAGTAAACTGATCATCTTTGGGTTGCAGTCAAATCAAGACATTTGAGGACATTAACTTGTGAAATTCTGGTGTTTTATAGACCAAACAACTAATCAATTAATCCAGATCTTGCCTGTCAGATTAACCAATAATGAAAATAATCACTGGTTGCAGCCTTACATAATTTCTTTACCACCCAAAGTGGAGTAAAACTATCAAAAGTGCTTTAAAAAAAGATTTTAAATGGCGAAGAAGGACATGTCAGGAGCTGGGAAGCGAAGCCGTGTGAGAGTTTTATTTTGTAAAGAGGCCCTTCCCCTCCTCTTCCTTCCTCCCTGGACACCCACTGACCTCGAACTTGTTGCTCCAGGTTGAGAATAACGTTAACGGCCTGTTGCAGTATGATCAATTTGGTCTGCGGTTTCTCATTGCTCAGATGGAGCTGACACATGCGGCCCAGCTCCTTAAAAGCCTCGTTGATGTCCCGCACGCGTAGCCGCTCGCGGGTGTTGTTTGCCAACCTCCGCACTTTCTCCCGCTCAGCCTTAATCTCCACTGGCATATCTTCATCGTCATCCACATCATCCAGACTAGTGAAGAGCCAACGGCAGATGAGGAGGGAAGGAAACAACAGTATGGGTACAGTTCACTGGAAATAACTTGTGGTGTGCAATAAATTTTCTTGATGTCAAAACCACATTGAGAGGAG
>JAJHUR010090788.1:429-33181 GCA_027495735.1 Lutjanus campechanus
GTTTTTTTTCTGAAACTGGCACTTGGCCTTTATGATACATGGAGATTCTAGCTGCTGTAACCAGCACTACTGACAGCGTTTGCTCCAGATCTGATGGTGCCGACACACCTGCAGCACAATCCACTGCTGAAACAATGCAAAATTTTGTTCGCAACATCTCCTGATAGCCCGCAATCTGATAACATTTTTTTTTTCCCCAACTAATGTTACCGCTTGCTGCAGGCGAAAGAAAAAGAGACTTTCCTAAAATAAAACAAAGAGTTTAATACCTTTTGAGGGCTTTTTAAGGGAAACTAAATTCAGTGCTGAACTACAGGTACCCTGAGGTTATGATATTGCCATTATGAATTGAAGTTGTCCCAGAAAATGTACCTTTTCTGACCCCATGCTGGGACACTTCCAATTGTACAGATAATACTGTAGATTCCCATCACCGATGCCAAACTTAAGCTTCTCCAAGAAAGTCTTGTTTTCCATTAGATCCAGTGCATTGAAGACATCAAACCCTTTCTGTATAAAGAGATGAGAAGAAAAAGCAAACAAGCTCATTAGTTCCCCAAAAGTAAACATTTCAGTGAACACGCGCGCACACACATGGCTTGAAGAGAAACACGCACCGATTTGGCCAGGATGAGGGCGTCGGACATCAGGTCGAGCAGGGGGGTGGTGGTGTGCACGTTGTAGAAGGAGTACGCTGCTTTTAGGCTGCGGTGCACAGGGTGATTCATAATGGTAGAGGGCAGTGTGTAGAAACTCAGGAAATCCGTGACCTTGCCATCGTTCTGTCAAGAGGACAGTGAACATACATTTTTATAAAGCCTATGAAGGATGGTTTTAAGACTGAATTATTTAAAAGGCATAAAACAATGTATTGACTCATATAAACAAAATCCCTCTCAATCATGACTGATGACCCACTAGAAAAGTACGGCAGTGTCTGTATCTGCAGAAATCCTGCCTTCTGCCTTCAATTCTTCATTTTCTCATTATTTGCTGTGCTCAGAGCGCTTTACAAACAAAACTTTGGTATTTGACCTTCTAGTAATGAGACTTTCTGGTGCGTTTACGAACAGCTTGGACAAATCCTACTGATTCTACTTTAAAGAAAAAAATGTTTTGTTTTGTTTTTTTTTACCTCCACCAAGTAAGTGTCAATAATATTCTCCCGGGGCAGCAGCCAGTGTTCTACTTCCTCCTGGTTCATGGCAGGCACCAGGTGGAACTGGCTCAGGTACTCACGGAGGAGGCGATGAACCACCGGCACGTCCTTCTTGGTCATTGGCCGCAGACCTTGAGTCTTAGGAGCCTGACGGAGAGAACAGAGAGGGAGAGAATGAAGGCGTGACAGGCCATATTAATCGACAGGGTTCCTTCACCTTTTTTCCAAATTTAAGCATGTGCAAGGTGCATTTTCAAGCTTTTCCAGCACCCTGCAGCTGTGGTAAATACATTATTTATAAACAAATATGCTAAAAATTAACCGTGGCTTTCTACAGACAGGTGACGAATTAACAATAAAGTTTAATTTTTCAAAATGTGTCACCTTTCTGCAAGTATTTTGGCATCCTATATGACCTGACTGAGCCGATATAACACGATCACTTGACAAACTTAAATTTACATTTTCAAGCAGTTAGCACTTCAAAATATCTATACAAAATCCTTTTAAACCTTGAAAACACCACATTAAAATTCAAGTGTTTAGGGATTTGCAGCACCTTGAATCTAAAATGTGTTTGTCAGATTTTTTGTGAGTCTTCACTAACCTCAGGCAGGCGGTACAACTTCATGGTGCGCTGCATAGTCATGTTCCTGCTCAGGTGGGAGAACTTCACCTCGATTAGTTTGCGTGGGTTCAACGAGCGATGCCAGTACCTGTAATCGGATTTGTCAGTACTCTGTGACACAGACAAACAGACAGAAGCTTGTGTGGATTCAGGATACTCTTCAGACCCACCTGCACGTGCCCACAGGTTTGGGAAGTACCACTCCAGCAGTGTAGACCGCCTGAAAGATACCCTGCAGGTTGACCCGTCTGGTGATTTCTCTGATCAGAACCGGCGCGACTCGTTTGGAGCGAAGCTTCTTGTGGACGCAGAGGAAATTGATCTCAACCATTTTCTTTTCTCTAAACATCAAGCAAAACAGTTGATAATGTGAGAAACTCTGCAACAAACAAAGAAAAAAAAAACATGCATACAGGGTTTCCACCAGCAAAAGTTGTTTGGCCCGGTAACAAGGTCCTACACTTTCTGTGACAACATGATCATAGGGTTCATAAAACTGAGAATTTAAAAAATCATTAAGTAAGTACTAAAAGCTGACTGGAGATTTGAAAATATGATGTAATGTGTTTGTATAAATAAGTCATTTATTTAACACACACACACACAAAAACACACACACACAACTATAGTTTTACCAGGAGTTTTACAAAGAATCTGACAATGCAGTCGTAGAATGCAGTGTTTTCAACAATGCAAGAAATGAAATTGTGACTTTCTTGACCTGTAAAACATCATCACAAGTAAAATGATCTTGTTACATGGCACAGTTCAAACTGGATCAAAATATTTGTCTCTTGCTGTTGAATAACATACATATTTTTTCCCGAAATAAGGTCCCATGGGGGACACTGGAAGGGGAGGGACTACACCTCTCTACAGTGCATTAACGTTTTAACCAACAGATGTTGCTGGTGAGCTTTCCAACCTTTATATGTGTGTTTCCAACTGAGCTGGGTCTGTTTAAAACAAAAACACCTTTAAAATACATCCCCTGGAAATAAAATTCCCCATGCTTAGGCCCAGTAGGCAACTGTGCCTGCAATACACTGGGGGAAACCCTGTATATGATGGTACAGAATACTATTTACATTAGAGTTGACAATCTCTCACATGTTGCACTTTTAAGCCCAGTTCAGACCAAAGGGTCGAAACAAGATGAGTTAAAACTTGTAACTACTTGTTATGTGCCAGTCTACAAGCTACTGAATACCTGCCAGTTTACACAAATGTTTTATCTCCTTAGCAACGACTCTCTGTGCTTCCCTTCTAACTGCTGGCTGTTGAGGCTTTTTTGTAGCTGCATATAATTTGTGGCATCTTAAAATACAAATGAGCTACAGTTGCATTTCAAGTGTTGATGACTTGGCGAAAACACAAAAGGTGTTTGAGCAGAGAGAGCAAGCAGCACAGAGTGACGTGGATGAAAGCGGAGCAGAGGAAAAGATCAGCAGCGACGCTGTCGGTTTATCAGGAAATTTAAATCTTAAGGTTTGTGTCATACAGACACGGCTGTTCCTCAAACAAATGAGGTGATCCATCCTGTCCAAAACTCTGCCATCACTCGCCACTGGCACCTTGACAAGCGAGTTAGAAGAGAAGCCATCAGTCGGCTTGAGTCAAGCTCAGACAGGCCATTTCACACCAGTTAAACCTTTGCCTGCAACTTTCAAAAAGAGTTGCATCGTGCATCATATGAGCTTTACAATTAAACCTTAAGATTTTAATAAACTATCTCCTGCTATCCAACACAACAGCTCTGCCATGAACAGCTTTACAAAGTTTAGTTTAGTTTCTGGTGGCGTTCACACCAACCAAAGCAAACTGCATCAAGGGAGTAAAAACTCACCACTTCAACAGGATTAAATACGGCTGATAACAACCTGCCCTAAGGTTACACTTTCCAAGTGTACAGTGTATGTTAGCCAGCCAAAAAACAAGATCATTTTATTTTTTACATTATATTTTGTAGTTATGGCGGCGAAAACACTTTTGTCCACAATTTGTACCTCAAAAATTGACATGATATGAAAGCTGCATGACAGTGTTAACTAGAATTCAGGTTTTCGGACAAACGATTATATGCAACATTTAAGTCAGTCAATTTTATGGCAGAACAGGAATCCTGGACTGCCTTAGACTGTTGGTCACTTAGTGCATATACTGCAGGTGTAAGTGAGATAGTCAAATAATATTTTTATGCTGCACTGCGTTCACTTACATGTCGTAGATACGGATGGTAGCAGGAATGGCACTGATGAAGCCGACAAGCTTCTGGTTTGAGTTAACTCTCACCCCACAATGCCACTGGGGCAACCAGCCAGGGGGCCGCAGGGCCCTGAGAAAGAGAGAATACAGTCATTAAATGCAACAGATTGCAGCAATGCCTTCACCTCTACAAAAATTTATCTGAATGACTTATAAAAAAAAAGAAAGAATTTTATGTCCTGATATAATGTTTAATATTTAGGATTTAAATTTAAGATCCTTGCCAAATTGGAATAATATCAGTTCTGAGGAGAATTACCAGAGCAGGAACTCGGGGGAGTAGTCAAATCGGAACATGTTGTCGTCATCTTCAACATAATTCTCATTGAGAAGCGTGTAAAGCTCCTTGAGCTGGTTTTAGAGAAAATGACAGTGTTTGACATCAAGTGACAACCATGATAAACACAGGAGAGTAATGTAGAAAAAACATGATCAGAAAACACATTGAATAAGGTTGAATTCTTTTAAATGACATCAAAGGCAAATAAACATAACAGTCTTTCAGTACACATATGATTTTCTAGTCTACATGTCTGTGCATATGTGCCTATTACTAATGCATTTAACCTACATGCTAATGCTCTGCCAACTCCATCTGTTCTGCATCAATTCTGGGAAATTTTTTAAACATTTCTGACACAACAAATTATATCATACACACGCACACACCTCAAATTCACAATACAATTTGTTAAAGCTACAGTGCGTAACTTCTACATGACCGTAAATGTCCGTTTCACCCAAGCCACTACTAGAGGAGATGACACAATGCTGATTAAGCCGATCGGCTCCTCTAACACCTTGCGGTATTTTCCAATATATATCATTTTTGATTTGCTTGTCGACCGGCGACATTCTCGTGCTGCGCAGAGGAAATTATGCATTTTACCTCACAACAAGAAGGGAGGGGGAGGAAGAGCGGACCGTCTCATAGCAAGAGGCAGCGCACAGGTAGAAAGAGAAAGCGACATGGCGGAGAACCCAAAGAAGCGGCTGAGACACGGTTCAGAAGTGGATCCTACCACAAAGAAAAGGCCTGGACATTCAGCTGAAGGACTATTAGCAAAGAAGGAAAGTGACCGACAGAGAAGGCAAACATGGATTTCTATTGCCGTTGCTTTTCCCCGGTGGAGAGCCCTGAAGGAAGAAATGGGACTGAGGGCAGACACGGATGTTGCCTTGCTGCTGTTGGATAAGTAAGTGACTTGGTTCATAATTATATTAGGAGTAGTATGTGTTGCTGTTACATGTACTGGACCTAGTACTTTATTATTTTCTTGGAAATGGTGCTATGAACCTAATGTAATGTTAGCAGCCTGGTGTTGGCCACGTTGTGTAGTGAGAGACAGTGTCGAGCAGCACACAATGTGTAGCGAGTGTTGCTCTGTGTACCGTGAAGAGCAGTACACGGTGTGTAGCGAGTGTTACTCTGTGTACCGTGACGAGCAGCACACGGTGTGTAGCGAGTGTTACTCTGTGTACCGTGGCGAGCAGCACACGGTGTGTAGCGAGTGTTAATGTGTACACGATGTGTGCACCTGGGCATACGTCATATGGAAGTGCCGGCTTTATTGTTGTAATAACGCAGAATTCCGCTAGGAGCCGACAGAAGTTACGCACTACAGCTTTAAGAAACATGCAACTGCAGATTCAGTTATCTTATTCTCTTGGTTTTTAGAATCTTGCCAACATCTGATTAAAATGAGACATTATGTTTGTTCATTTCTTTGTATGTGAGCTAAGTCTTTGTTTCGTTTTGGACAATAGTTTTCATTGTAAAGGAGGTTTGTAGCTCTCAGCTGCGCTTTATTACAGCAATCATTCACACAAGTCAAGAGATGACAACAATGGATGAAGAATGTGTTCAGATTGGCAGTGAAATACAAAAAAGACTGACTTTTTTTATTGTTACTAAAGAATGAATTTCTTGCATGCATTGCTGTTACAAGTGTGTGTGTTTGTACACCCTCTTACCACAGCAGGGTTCCCCAAGTCAAGGGTGTCCCAGCTGAAACCCTGTGGGAGGCTGTAAGGCTCCTCACGAATGTTGTCTTTGTCAGGTTCAATGGAGCCGTGTGATGTCACGGTCTCCCCTGAAGGAAAAGGAAACAGTTTCTGACATGAAGCACAGAAACCCACGATACATGACATTTCACGGTTTTGTGATTGTTCCAAGTCTTAGAGGAGAAGTGAAAGCCCTGAAAAATGTCATACCGAGCTTGGGAACGGGCTGCGTGTCCCAGAACTGGTAACTCCTCCGAGTTGCCTCCTCCATGGTTTTGGCAGGGCCTTGGCCTACAGAGAACAGTTCAATGGCCTTTTGGATCTCCTGTAGCTTATCAGCTGGCAATGAATTCACCTATTTGGAAAGTGAAGATTAATTAAATTTAGGCAGAAGTCAACAGTGTTAAAAGGAGTCAATTCAACAAATTAAATCATTATTTTCTACCTGAACATTTCTGATTGAGGGCCATGGTAAATACAACTTTTATCTAATCAGCAGAGTGCTGCACTTTGATAGCCTGGAACCTAATAAGGTAGTTGTACATGTCAGCTTCTACCAATTTGATTGAGGCTGACTGAGAGGACTCCTATTTCTTTAATTTTCTAAGCAACAACACCAATCATTGATCAGCGAAGACACAGCATAGATTTAATTTACCTGACTGCCAGTTTAAACGCATGAAATAAGAAATCTGGGGGCGAAGAACAAAAACAGACTGTCCAGAATCACAAGCATGGCTAGTAAAATTATTGGCAAAGAGCAGAAACAACTGGAGTGTATACATAAAACACAGGTAAAGCTAAAATCCCAACACATCGTGTCTGATCCCGTGCACCCTCTTTATAAAGAATTCATAAAATTGCCCTCAGGCAGACGTTATAGAGCCGTTGCAGCAACTAAGAATACTTAAAAAAAATCTTTCATCCCAAATGCAATAACCATGCTTAACTCATTAACATGATCAAGATTGCATCCTGTTATTGTTGTCTGCACTGTGTATTTTTTGTTTTTATCATGTGTAATTTAATGTGATGTATTCTTCTGAAACCAACCTGTGAAGCCGAAGGCAAATTTCCACATTTGTGGACAATAAATTTTTATTATTATTTTTAAAACCATATCACTTTTTAGCTATTAGGAGACTAAATCCTCCTGTCAAAGATCTCAGACTTTGTGTTTACTGCCAGTCAAATTAGAGTTGTTGTTTTCACCCAAAAACGGGCAGGAGCAAAGTACCTAGATGGGCTGCTCTCATCCATGCCACAGTCAGTATGCAACAGTATGTTTGCTTTGCACAGCTGTGAGTATTACAGTACACAACCTTACACACGATTAAACTGAGTGAAGACAGACACAGTAAGGTCTGTGGATTACTATTATTTAAGAAACTATCATAATTTCTGGGTGTTTTTTACTACAAACTTCAGTAAATCATACCTGAAATAGACTATTTTTTGTTTCTATTAAATTTTTGTTGATCTGACCATTTAATTTATATCATGTTATATATACATATATGTATATGTATAACGTGAATTCATGCCTTGGCAAGGGGGTCCTGAGCTGCTTCTGTGGCACCAGATTTCTTCTTCTTTTTCTGCTTCTTTTTCTTCTTCTTGGCACCAGTGTCGTCACCCAAACCCCTGTCACAGAAACAGGACAGAAATAGAAGACATCCCTATTAGTCTACTATCCCTGAGGAGTGCCAGGTCCTGTCAAAATGTTTCATTTTAAATATGCTTACAACACATTAGCCGGGATGATTTAGACCACATTATACACACTTCTGTATAAAAATACTATACATACAGCCATCTTTTCAGCCTAAGTCCAAGTTATTCTCACTGATATTCATTTACATCATTTCACTGTTCAGTAGTGAGACAAATGTACTTTTAGCTGGTAAAGGTTTATCCTGACTTAATCTGAGAACCATTTCTCTATGAGGGACAAACATAATTGTTTGTTTACCCTGGCAGTTTCAAGTGTAGCTCCAGGAAAGGTAAGTAAACAGCCACACCAGCCTATCAGCAAGACACTGGCAGGACACATAAGGTAGAGTACTAGAAATATGGACTGTGCCCCTCTGCATCACCTGTATCAGTTAACCCCAGAGATACAGGAAAAACTAAGGGATACGGGGCAGTATAAATCACCATACACAGGTAGCCAACCTCCTCCCCCAGCCTGTGTGTCATCGTCTGATCAATTAAAACCTTGAGGAACCACACACCCCCACCCAGCGATCCCATTTTCTGGCCGGAGAAAGACCGCATACTTACAGAGGATAATCTCATTAGTGTCCAAGAGAGGAGAGAGGCCAAGCACTGGCCTGTATTTGTAACACCAGCACAGATGGTGAATCACATGACCTCTGGAAGAAGAGTGTATGGTATCTATGCGTGTGGACGTATGTATGTACCAGGGGTCAGTAACTGGCTGAGACAATGGACAACAAAACATTCAATAGTTTGTTCCACAGGCTTCCATTTCAACAGAGTAGACCAGCTAACAGCCAGGACCATTCTTTGTTTGTTTCTGTGTGTGTTGGGAGTTACACATGTTGCTCTAAAGAATCAACAGTGAAGCTCATGTTTGTGTCATTTCTGTTTGTTTTGTATATTCTTTCCTCTAACTCTTAATTTTTTCCTTGTAAAATACCGGACGCTTCAGGCCGCTAAAGATCTTTCAATTGAAATACTATAAAAAATTGCAATATGGCCAAAAGCAACATCCAAATCACAGATGCATTTCTTTTATAAAAGGTAATTAACTGGCAAAATAGTAATATAATGAAGTACTGTAGTGCTGCAGAGATGCCCTGACCTACAAATCTTCTCCTGATGTAAGAAAACATCTTATATCATAATAAAATAAAATAATATCATACATGTCATATTATCAAGATTTTAAAGCTTTTATTCAGTGAAAATGAAATTGTTGTTGCATAAATGATAATTTCCAGTGACTGTGACTCATATTGCACTTGCATTATCTGTCAAATGAATCCCAGTATGATTTTTTTTTAACCATTTCAATCTGAGAAGGAAAATGTATTCTGTGGTTAAATTGCTCCACAGCATATGACCCCAATAAGGCCATTACTTGTGCTGAAGGGTCACAAGAAGACACTGATCTCTCTGAGGAGGTCACAAGCCACAAAAAGGTTGAGAACCACTGCTTTTACAGCTGTATTTTCAATCTCAATTTGGCATTTGCTGTGAGCAGGACACACCTTGATATCAGCACCCTTAGGCGCCTTTCATGTGTGTCAACGCTTGGTAAACATTAACAGAAGCCAGTGCCAAACCAACTAGGATTTCTATCAAAGCCAGTTTGAAGAGAAGAGCTACTCCGAGCTAGGCTAATTTAGGATCTTACATATTTTTGTGATTAACGGGGGAGATATACGCCCAGCCAGACATATATCTGTACCATGCTGCATGTGTAACAACGAGCAGATTTTGCTTGTTTCACTTTTGATTCGGCGACTGTCTGCACCCAGATCCACTTACAGACAATAGGGGTTTGACAGCTATGTTAGCCTGCAAGCTAACTCGCT
Source organism: Lutjanus campechanus (assembly GCA_027495735.1). Classification (NCBI taxonomy): domain Eukaryota; kingdom Metazoa; phylum Chordata; class Actinopteri; order Lutjaniformes; family Lutjanidae; genus Lutjanus; species Lutjanus campechanus. The sequence continues at coordinate 10,049 of JAJHUR010090788.1, forward strand.
AAATGTCAACTGGGGTTGCCATGAATTGCATCAGTTACAGGCCGTCAACAGCGGCGTGCGAATTATAAACCAAACTGTCATCTTAATTAAAAGATTGCGCTTATTCTTTTAAGTTGTACAGGTGACAGTAAATGAAGTGTTTTGATATATGACTAGCTTTCCAGCGCACTTTGGTTTTTCTACCCCCATACTACGCCTTGCTAGCTGAAGGAGAGCGACGCTAAAGCCCGCCTACATAAGGAACAGAGCGCACTTTCAGCCAATCACGTCAAAGAACTGGCAAGCAAATGCCGCTTTTACCCAATAGGATAAACACAAGTGGGCGGGACAAGTTCCAACGATGGCTGTCTACCCCGACTGCTCACCGAGGCTTTAGCTTGCACTCGCTTTGCTGAAACGTACAGCGACGTGACATGTTTTACACCACCATGCTGCTCAGCCTGCCTTCTTACCCATCGCCAAAGTGGTGCTCTTCATTTTCACAGTCGCTGCAGTGTCCGTGGTCCTCTACATCTTCTTTCTCCGGCATCGGTGCTGTCTCATTCTCATCCGCCATCTTCAACCAGGAAGTGAGGAGCCACCGCGTGCCATCGACGGCTTTAAACCTCCCTCGATGCTATTGGCTGAGAGCGGTGATGGAAACGTCTTCACTGTTGTCTTCTAGTGGCTGCTTCCGAAAACTTAGAATAAACACATGCTCAACATGGAGTGCGCATGGTTTGGGTTTGAAGCTCTTTAGTCTTGATTTCTCAAGAACAGGATAAGAAATTGGAGGTTTAGTGGATTTAATCTCTTCTTTTCTCACACATGCAGACAACCACAATTAGAGCAGTGTGTTATGCATCCTTTTTTGGCTGTACTGGCAGACTTCAAACCAGCACGTGATTTGCATTAGTCCTAAAATGCAAATTAAAGTAGTGGAGCGTTTGATATTTGCATTGTTTATATATGTGTGTGTATTTATAACCTAAATGGGACCGTAACACATAGAAAAGACTATTCCATGGTGTATCAATGAGTGCATTTCTGCAGGAGAGGCGTAACAAGATGAAAAATGACATTGGATGTAAAATATGGGAAAAAAATAAGAGGAAAACTGCTGACAAAGATGTAACAAGATGAAAAACGACACAGAAATAACAAGAGTGAAAACAAAAAAGTTGTAATAAGATGTATGTAAGATGAAACAAGACCAAAAAAAGATGCAACGAGGGCAGTGTTCAGCCCTAACAAAACATAGCAAAACACTTATTCAAACAGAAATTGTGGTACGTTGAACACTTTGCACTGCAAAGCCTTTATAATGCAGCATTGTGTACATACATATTGCTGCTGATTATTTAACACCTGTGGTACACCAAACAAGAGAAAACATCTCAAAACCTGTTGCATGCCCCAAACATTACAATACGAAAAACGATGTAAAAGATGTAACGTCAAGAAAAACACTAAGTAGTTGTAACAAGATGTAAAAGATGTAACAAAACAAAAATTACATAACAAGACAAAAAATATGGAAGGTGACAAAAAAAAGATGAAACGGACAAGAAAGGGAGACTCGACCTCGGAGAAAAGGTGAGGTTCAGTTAGCTTTGCACAGAAACAGTCAGAAACACACAGAAAAACAATTTAGATGAATAAGGTAAGAGGAACGATATGTATTTTTTATTTTTTTTATTTTGTGTGAACAGTCTCTTTAAGACACCCTTTATAAAGGCTGCAAATTGTTACTAAAGGTATTAATGATTGTTATCACACTGGTTTGTGAAATACTTGATTTTGATTGGCCAGTTGCATCATTCTAAGGTCTGTTACTTCTGTATAACAGACAGTTGCTATTAAGGACGAACCACTGGTATGGACGCAGTTCTGATCATAGACCCAGGATGAGCAATACAATAATTTTCAAATTCATGACATCATTTTAAAATTAATATTTTGTGTCAAATTACAGATTTTGGAGGGGGTGGGGGGTAACCATGTAATAAGCAGGATAATGTACAGTGAGCAGGTCATTATTATTAAATAAACCCCTTTGGGATGATTGAAGACCCCTCTGCTTCACACTGGGGTCCTCCATTAGAGCTGAATGATTTTGACAAAATAAATAATTGCAACTGTTTTGACTGATATTGTAATTGCGTTATGATTTGTGATATTCGAGGTAATGAGAATTTTTACATCATTATTCTTTTGGTTGAAAAACATTTTAAAATGACTATGGTGTGACATTCATTCATTTAAAAGTGTTTTCACAAACATTTTGCCTTTAACAAATATTGCATTTGCTGCAATTGAAAAATGCTGAAAGTCATATTGCAGTTTCAATAAAATTTCTATTAATTGTGCAGGGCTATCCTGCATCACCCTATTGAGTTTTATTTTGCAATAATGACCTGCTCACTGTACATTATCCCTTACTTAATGACGCATTAAAGGCTAAAACTGGCAATATTCTTAATTTTTCCTGTCAACAAAACCAATGAAAAGACAAAGTTTTAGTCCATCTTGCAATACTTGCCGACATCCTTACCTTGTGTCTTGTGTCGCATTTTGAATGAAACTCAAACTTTTGAGTTGCATTACAAACATTGTTGAGTACATTCATTAACATGAAAGTGAATAATGGTTTAAAAATGCATATTTTCAATTGCATAGATGGATAGATGGATAGATGGATAGATGAAAATGTTTGGTGAATAAAGTGTGTTGTGCAGCATCATGTTTTAATTTTATTATAAAGTGCTACCAGCATCATTACAAATAACCTCCAGCATGATTCTGGTCTTGGCCCTCATGCGGTTCACTGCTCCGCTGGATCTCCTACAGCTTATTGGCTTGCAAATGGTGTAGCTGTTCACGAGGTAAACAAGAGTTAAATGCAAACCAAATGTGGACATATTCCTCCATATAGTATGTGCTTTGTGCAACCCCCATCCCCCTCTACACACACACAGACTCTGTCTGTCTTTCTTTTGATAGCTTATACAAAACAACAACAAAAGGGCTCACACAGCGATGTGTTATTAGTGCTTTTATGAAAACAGTATTTTCTCCTGCACACATAATACCAACTGCCATTCACACAACACAGGCTATAAGCTTTAAAACTGCAAAGTCATACTTTACATTCACCATTTGTTACATGCTACTAAAGCCATCCTGATCATATATACTGTAATTACAGTAATCCGTGTGCAGCACCTTTCATTACTTCACCATTTTACTATCAGGGAACCTTCTTATAAGTATTAAATGATTCACTGCAGCTTACAGTGATTGCTGGTTGTATTAGATTGTTGCAATTAGTGTTTAACCACATTTTTTTAGATCTGAATTTAGGGTTGCGGCAGTAGGCCTATACTGTTTCACTGTATACTGTGGTTATTGTACCGTGTACATGTGGGGTAGGGGAAATAATCGATTGTTAGATGCATCACAGTTCTGTCTTGAAAGATCATGAATCAATGGAGAAAAGTTCATAACCAGAAATTTAAAACTCAGTTCTCAACATCATGATCACTGGTAACAAGATGGGCTGTTTTAAATAAAATAAACAAACCTATAATCCTTTGTTGAGATAATTAACTTTTCTTCTTTAAAGAAACCCCCAAAAATTTGTATCTTAAAAACTTTCAGTGAGCTGTGAACATGATTATTTTGGGTGCTTGAAAATGAAATGGTTGCATTGAAAATATTAAATTATTAACAATTACTCACTTTTACTTCAATTTAAAATACCAAATACCAAAGAAGAAAAGTTAATTATCTCAACAAACATTATTAGTTGGTAAAACTTTCAAAATGAGTTTGTGTTTGGCCCAAAACCCAACAAATCTATTGAAGTAAATTGCCTTGAAATGTTGTGTTTTCTCAACTTTTTTGTTCCGAAAGAGTTTTTGTTTGAGTAATTGTTTTAATAACTGCATTGATTCCCTCTGAATTGGAATCAAATTGAATATTATAACATACAACAATATTCCTCTAGTCAACATCTACAAACCTGAACCATACTGAATTCTACCGAATTAGTGTTATTTTAAAAAATGTATTAGTGTTATTTAAAAAAAGACTCATCATAATACGTTGTTTGTTCAAACAAAAAAACCTGTTTTCATTCCGTTAAGACCTATTATCTGATAAATGTGTAACATCATAATACTGTGGAACCATGATATTTTCTGAGACAGTTATTGTAATATGAAGACTTAATATCATTGCAACCCCTTATCAGAATTTAAGAACAAGAATCGGTGATAAAAAAAAAAAAATAATTAAGCAAGCAGCCATCAACGAGCCAAGAAGCAAAAATCTTCAAAAGTCACAAAAACACAATTTGACTAACTGACTGCTGAGGCAAATACAACAGAAATGTTTAAGAGCATTAAGTAAACATCTACCTGTAAGTTAATACTGTTTATATTTCAAGTTTGTTCTGTAGTTCTGTAAATATATTGTCATTTAAAGTGCCATCGTATCTGTAGTATCAGGTAAGACTAACTGAAATACACCTTTGTTCAACCATTGTGGACGATCAGTCCAGTCCAGTCATGGTGACAATCACAAAAAACATTATTGCATCTGTATTACATCACAATTAGTGCTGAAACAATAAACTGGGTTGCACTTTATTTTACAGCACAGTTATAAGTGTCTCATCAAATTAGACAAAAATTGGAGATAACATGTTCTTTATTAGACAGTATTAGACCCTTTATTGGATCCTTATGAGGTTTTATTAGAGGGTAATGAGGGACACATTTCAACAAAACTGTTCTGTAAACGAAAGCATATTATTTTCCACAGTTAGACCCTTGTTAGACTTTTTAGCTCACAGCACAGTTCTGCTGTTATGTGTCCTGAATTACTCTCTAATAAAGTCCAATAGAGGTCTTGTAAAAGGGTCTACTTTCCAGTTTTTGTCTAATTTTATACAAAGTACAGCTTGTTAAGTCTTATTCTTCTTTGTCTTATTAGTCTTATTTCTGTAAAATAAAGTGTCACCACAAATTGTTAAAAAATATTCATCATTTTTTTAAAAATCACAATCAGTCATGCTTGGGTAGCACTTGTGAGACAGCCTCAGTTAAGTAAGTAAGCTAAGATTTTTTTTTTTGTTAAACTATCGCCATTCTTTAAGTTTAAGTCAAATACTCTTGTGTGAAAATGATCAAATATTTCTCAAAGCAAGAATACAAAAGGGTGAAATAACACGACTTCATTCTATCTGACAAATTAAGAGAGTTATAAGACTAAAATGAATTTGTAACAAATCTCATATCAGTGTGTTAATGAACCACAACCCTCAGTGCCTTGTTTCCAGATCACTCACACACTCGCACAGTATCGTGGATTCATTATCCAGCCTGAGGCAATTCATTTGCTAAGAGTCAACAAGCTTCTTCTTCTTCTTCTTCTTCTCCTTCATCTTCTTCTTCTTCATCTCTCATAAGCGACATCTTTCTCCCTGCTCTGGGGAAGTGGCTCAGTGTAAATTGGACCACTTGGAAGTCTGGACTGGGAGACAGTCTCTCTCCTCTTCCAAAGCCCTTTGTTGTCAGAAAAATGCAGCTTTCCATCGAGTTCAGAGGCGTGTCACGCTTTGCCTTTGGCCATGGCCATACGCTCGGACACAGTTTTGACGGGAACTCCTCTGCGGGCCACTTTGACGTGGATGAAGAGTGTGGCGGGCGACAGACTGGAACCATCTGCCTTCAGTAAATGAACATGTCGATAGCCTGAGAAGAAAGAAAAGAGCATTTCATACATTGCAAACGACACGGCACAGTGATGACTGTTGTTACTATAACATGTATACAGGGTTTCTACTCATTCTCCCTTTCATTCCACACTTTTCCAGATTCAAAACTCTGGACCACTCAGTAGATTTTACAAACCATATTTCTAGCTTTCTTTTCCCATTTGGAATCATTTGCCAACCAGGCGTTATATTTGGTGTTGTCAAGCCAGCTCTCGGAAAACGATTCACGATTCACAAACGTCTCTGCCCAAAGATGGAGTAAACTAACCAGTGCTTCCTGTGCTTGGATTATTTTCTCTTAATATGTAGGATAAATAATATTACATGACTGTTTTCCTATATTTTTTTTAAAGTCTCTTTTATAAATAAGAACCAAAAATGAGTTGAAAAAGTTAATTAAAGCCTTATTCAGTCCCTCCAGGAAGCTGCAATGTTGTGATCACAATTCATGCAAATTGAACAAGTCTTCATGAATTCTGCACAACCTCACAATTTAGATCAACCATTGCAGTGTTGTTTTTGTTTTTTCTTTAGTTTTTTAAAATTTTGTGACAAAGGTTCATCACTGTTATTGACATTTATCAATGTTCTTTGTACTTTTTTATATTTGACTGAGTCTGAGCTTCAAAAGGGATTTTGCATCTTTGTGGAAAACCACCCAGGTGCACTTCTTCATTTACAAATGAGCATATTTTGTTAGAATTTTTGTATTGCTGAGCCTTTTCGGGAAGGTTACTTAGAGCACTCAGAACAGAGTGTAGTTTTATTCTCCCTGGAACAAGTTGCCTTTGATTTCTTAACTTTTTATTTTCAGTTTTTGCTACATCCACAGTTTTCTCACAGGGTTTCATTGCAAAAAACACCTAAAACACTGCAGCATTCTTCACGGTTTTTTAGAAAAGCTGCTGTGAAATCAGGCATTTTAGACCTCAACAGTCCCTAAAAAAGCCTGGAGAGTCTGATTATTTATTCACTGCCATAAAGGTTTCCTTCAGCAGAAAAGATAGTATGCTTACTTTTGTCATAATTCTGTATAACTCATAATGATGAGGACAACATTCAGCAAAGGGCCACTGGCAGGAGTCAAACCCACGGCTGCTGCGGAGGACTACCAGCCTCAGTATATTTAATTTAATTACTGCATATTTTTACTCACCTGATTGTAAAAACGTGGTGAATTATTGTAAATGAGAATTTGGCTTCTTGTCTGTAAAAAGCCAATATTTAAAACCAGGTCTATTTTTGCAATTAAACAATAATTAAAAGATGATTTGGGGCATCTGACATTAGTCTGTATAAATGGTCAAAATATACAAAATCGGCTACATTTTCCTCAGTTCAGTAAGTGAGCAAGTTTTGTTAAACTATAGTCATTCTTTATGTTTAAGCCAAACTCTCAAAAGTAAAAATGTTAAAATATTCCTCAAATCAAAAATACAAAGAGGACATAATAACACATCTTCACTCTGACAGATTAAGAGATAATCTTCATATGAGAGTGTAGACCTGTTACTTTGACAACACTGCCTGCGCCGACTGCCTCTTCCAAATGTCATAATGTCATGTTTATATAATCAGTTTATATATGTGTATATATATGTTAGGAAACGGAATGGGAGCAATAGTCTGGAAACACAGTTATTTGTCCATACTTCTTTTATCCAAACTTATCCAGACCTGGAAATTACTCAAATCAAATTCCACACTTTTCCACACTGTGTACGGAGGAGGGGGATCTTTATGAGCACCTGTTCGCAGGCTTGTGAACGGTAAAGTGAACTGTCCCACAAAGTCATTTTTGGCCGTGTGGTCATGGTCCTCCACTACAAACCGCACCAGGGCCAGCTCAGGGACCTGCAGGTGGAAGCTCAGCGTGCAGTCCCATCGTGGGTTGAAGCCTGTAGAGGGCGCACAAGAGCTGCAAATGCATCATCCAGTCCTGAACCTTTCAAACAAACTAATCATGGCGTTGGACAGGAAAGGCTCCCTACAAAAACATGTCAGAGATCTGTGCTGCTTAATGCTGCCATCTATTGCCTCCTGTATTTACATCATAACAAAATAAGATAATAATGAAAAACAGCATTACATCATCACATTAATTTGCAGTAATTACAGGTTTGAATAAAAACACAGTATAATCTCTGCTTAGAATATTCAGGCAGTTAATAACACAAAGTTGAAGCTGCTTTGTTTATGTTTTATGTTCAATAATGACGTCTCAGTGTTACCGTTGTTGTCAATACGGTGTGTTTTGTCTCTTGCATTATCGATCGCCACCCCATGAATTTCCACCCACACTTGAGGGTCCACGATGGAGCTGGCCTTCTCTGTGTTGATTTTTGGCAGCTGCTGCGCAGATATGATCTGAAAGGCAAAATGTAATCTGTCACATTTTCACATCAAATTCTGATGGGAAATCTATCGAAATTATATTCCAGTTAATTTTATTTGTGCAGCCTCAAATCACACATGCGCCTCCAAGGGCCCCACAATGTGCGCAGCATCAAACAGCCTCGACTTTAGGGAAAACACACAAAGAAAAACCTCTTTATATTCCAGATGAAACGGCAGAAGAAATGTCAGGAAGAGCAACAGAGGAGGGACACCTCTTGTGGGACAAACAGGCAAATACATGAATGTACAGAATCAACAGAAACAACAATAATAAAATGACATGGAGACATAAAAAAGACTAACAGGTAAATAAAGTGTAAACATATGTGAAGGTATGTCAAAAAATTAAAAAACTCTGTGAGAGAAAGACTTCAAGGCTCTCACATATCATATCAAATTGTTCAGATGTGGTATTAACGTGCATCCTGGGTGATCCCATCACAAGCGAACAGCTCTGAGTACAGGTGTGAACGCAGTCAGGACACATCTGAGATCCGATCCTTCACATTCAGCGACGGTCTGGGCCGCATGTGACCTCATTCTTTCAGCGGTGTGAACGCAAATGTGACCTGGGCCACATTAAAAGACCACCTACTCAACTGACTGCTCTACCTGAACACACTAGTAGCCCCAGACTCCCTTTTTAAAAAGTCACACTATTTTGCGAGTTTTTGAATGAGGAAAAACTTTATTAATTTTGTGGGAGGCTGTCTACAGCAAATTCTTAATTATTTGGACCTTTTTGTGAACTTGGCAAATGTTATACATTAATTTATTTCTCTCTTTGTGGAAAAAACCATTGTATCTCTTAATCCCCGCAGGCAAAGGTTAAAACCAACAACGCATTTTGCAAACAGAGCTTAGTAAAACTACTATGGTGAATTCTTAATCATTCGTGCCTTCTTGTTAATTTGCCATTGAATGCAAAACATTAAGTTGTTTATTTTCCTTGTAAAAAAACACTGTGTTGCTGCGACGAGCAGACAGGACAGAGGCTCCTGTGTGCAGGGACGCATACTTTTACTCTCTCTGACTCTGTCATTAATGCCTTTCTTCATCATTTGTGATGTGAAAATATCAGATTTACACATAGAGAAAGTAAAAGTGTGCGTCGTGCTCATAGTTCAGTTATAAAATCCACAGGCTGCTGACAGCGCAGGTAATATAGGTAAGGTAGGTAATATGAGACTCATGTAGGCTGAGAGAGGAGTTAAATGTGGCAAAAAAAGGAAAGAATAAACGGCCAAGTGAACAGTAATGGACATTCAACTGACAAAACAGCCCTCGTGTTTATTTTGTGGTCGCTCGAGACACATCTGGAGATGCACTGTAGTGCCAGGTGTGAACTCAGAGCTGTCTACTTGTGATTGGATCACCAAGGACACATGTTGACACCACATCTGAAAAGGGCCTATGACTCATCTAAGATGGATATGAATCAACCAATCAAAATTTGTTGTATCAGAATCTGAATCGGCTTCGCTGGCCAAATAGATGGTAAATGGATTTGAATGTTTTTCTAGTCTATCAACCACTCAACTGTGTGTCACAGTCACATTCAAGGAATTGTTTTTTTTTTTTTATTGCTCTCAGTGTACGAATAAAATAGACATGACAGGTAAGAACAAGGTCAACGAAGCTCAAGACATAAAGGAAAGAGGAGACGGGACTGTTATGTGCACAAGAATGTGAAAAAATATTGTATGTTGTAAACATTACAAACAGTGCAAAGCAGATAGATATTGAATGGATATACATGGAGTGGATGATTATTTACAACACATATACATGTCTATACAGTACACACAGTGTGCAGGATTAATAGTCTCAGTCTAGTACAAGCATTATACCACATGACCCCATATGAATTGCAACAGAAACTAGCTAGGGAAAGTATTGAAAAATACTGAAATCGATGATTCCTCAATTTCCTATTGTCACCCGTGTTAAAAATTTGATGCATGGATGTCTTCTTGTGTGATGTCCACACAAAGAGCTCAGTGCTGTCCACAATCACCCAGAAACTGTATTTTACACACGGTACAGTGCATGTGCAAAAGGAAATTATGTCAAAATAACCAAGTGGGTCGTTTTGTTGAGTTACCTTTATGATGACAATAGCATGTTTAAAGACATAATATGCAAAATTTCCCAAAAAATGAATGTCTGTATCTGCACATGCCCTGTACTCTGCCTCAATTTCCTTATTTTCTCATTATTTTCTCATTATTTTGCTATTTTACTTTAGTCTTTCTGGTGCGTTTACAAACAGTTCAGACAAATCCTGCTGATTCTACCTTTAAGTTTATGTTCATCATTGACAACATCTATGTTGATTAGTTCCAATTTGGCAGGTAATATAAAAGTTTTATATTAAACGATATTTAAATAGTTTAAATTTATGTTAATCAAAGCCGACATTTATATGGATTGGTGCCAATTTATGTTGCCTTGTATATGAGTTTACTAATATAGTGATGTTGATTTAAATTATTATTTCAGAAGCAAAAAACAAATATAAACAATATAATATAAATATTTGTCAGACTCTTTGGTTTAATTTGTGTGAGGTTTACCCCTGCTCAGTGTTTTACTTTAGTGCTTATTATTACCATTATTTCACTCAATTTTATTGCATTTTTATTATCTTGGTTTTGTCTTTACTCCTACTCTTATCTTATTCTTGTCTAGTCTCGTCTCATCTCATCGTCTCGTCATATCTTTTCTTGTCTTGTCTTTTCTTGTCTTGTCTTATCTTATTCATTTTCAAAACTTTACGATTAGGATTCCTTTAGACTTTTTTCTCTTTCAGAACACTTTCAGGACACAAAATATGTTGAGTTTCTTCATGTTGCAATTTGTGTGAGGTTGTCCTGCGCTCTGGGGTTAATGTATACATTTATATAAATATCTACATGTTAAGATCTGGATGGTGCATTTAAACTGTAAAAACTTAACACTGTTAGTCAACAGGTCACTACTCACCCGTATGGTCAGCTGGGTGGGGACATGACCGGGGCCTCCTCCCGTGTTCTCGGGGTTAAAGTTGGACGTGGGGCTGCACAGGAAGCTCGGTTTGAGGACGTATCCGCAGCGACCGTTGGGGAGGAAACGACCCTGGTTCAGGTCCATCTGCTCCCCAGGTGTCTGGAAGTTCAGAGCCACTGCACAGCACAGAGAGCGGAGTCAGTAACGCGGCGAAGCCCGATCGCACACGAGCCAACAGAAAACATTTCAGCATCAGTGAACGCTGGATTACAGTCGATGAATCAGTAAAAGCTGTGACATCAGTGCGTTGTGGTGTAGCAGCAATTTGCAGAAATGAGAGTCAGTGTAACATCTATTTGGCACTTACTGACCACATAATGTTTCTCAAATGAATTGCTTTAATTTGCTGCAGTCAGAACAACATCCTAGCTTCTAGTCTGGAGCACTAACCCATCTGGCAGCCGCCGTTCCACATTTCCTGAGGATCATAGTTGGATGATTGGAGGCGCTGGCCGGAGGGGTAGATCCGGCTCAGCTGCCTGCTGTTGTGTCTCACAAAAAGCTTCCCTGCAAATGAAAAGATAGAAAACCGCATGCCATGATACACTGGAGGCTGATTACATTTTCTGTAGAATCAGCTGCGGCAATGCAATGTCACAAAATCCTTTTTGACTTTCTCTCTATCATGTCAAGATGCAATTATTTCCACTGTTGTACCCGAGTCTTTGATGAGCCTGAGGGCGTCACTTTCAGAGAAGGAGGACATTTCATTTGGAGGTTTTTCAGATACGTTTTCAAACCCACGGAAGGGGACACTTCTGCAGTACACCACCAGCTCTGATAGCTCTGGGCTCAGCTTAGCACAGACCTGGGAAGGACAAAGGGGAACATAAAAGAAAATTGGCTGATTATCTGCAAAGTTCTCTTTAACAGCGTCTCAGGCTTAAAGGGACAGTTCGGATTATTTGAAGTGGGGTCACATGAGGTATTTATCCATGGTCAGTGTATTACCTAAAGTAGATGGCGGTCGACATGCCCCCACTTTGGAGAAGCAGAGAATCCTAGAAATGCTAAACTAACTGCACAGCCCCAGGGTCAGCAGCAAAACATATTTTAGCCACCTAGAAAAAGACCCATCCTAAAATATTTTCACAGCTTTACCTCGCTGTCAGACATCCTTTTCCTACTTGAAACCGCCATTAAATGTCACTCTATCTTGCTCAACCAGACTCAATTGGAAAAATCAGTCATTTTATATTGCAGAACACAGTAGTTGATGGTCTAGAGCTGCCTCAGCCACTTTGTTTTTTTGCATTATTTGTGTGATTCTGGTGAACTGGAACTAAACTCTAAAACACTTATGTCACATGATAATAATAACAAACTAAGAAGCAGTGGGAGACCAGCAAGGAAAGGTGTTCTGCTAAGTCATATTACTGATTTCACACGTCACACTAACTCAGTCATCTATCTTATCACTTGTCCATGCAGTATGTCATTAGTTGTAAAGATGAGTAAAAACCCATAGAGCTCCACACAGAAGCGCTATTAAATGCAGAAACATGAATTATCCAGTAGCAGCACATTTTGTTGACTTCAAACACCCAATTTCCTCTAAGATATATTGAAATTGACAAGGTATCTCTCCCCCCAAGAGGAGGTGACTCGGAGGTATTACTTTCTGGAAGGGAACACTATTAGATTCACCGACTGAAAACCCTGTCACCTCATGAATTAAATATAGATTTTTACTTGAAGTATTTTCTGTAAGGTACATCTTCATGGAATATTTAGATAAAGGAGATGATGTTTAACTTAATCTGCTGAAGATGATTGTCTAACTACCATCAGGTGTATAAGTAGAGTGAGGCTTACGTAGCATACCAGTGCTTCTGTTTTTACTATGATTTTTGAGGGTGTGCAACACATTTTTCCTGCGTTCAAAATGACGGATTTCGACAAAGGAGTCTGGTTGAACAGAGAGGTCAATATAAGGCTTAAATAACTGTGGTTTCCTGTCAGAAAAGGCTGTCTGACTGCAAGGTAAAGCAGTGAAAATATTCTAAATATAGCATACATTTAAACTAATATTGAGTTTTTTCTTTCAAATAGCTAAAATATGTTTCCCACAGCTTAGCTTCCATGCTGCAACTCCTGATGCTTCTCCAAACTGAGGCCCTGTCAACCACAATCTACTGCAGGTAATACACTGACGATGAATAAGTGCCTCATGCAACCCCGAACTACCCCTTTAATGACAGCCCCTCCTGAACTGACCTTTGCAGGATCTTGTTTCTTGGGTGTGTTCTTATTGCTGCTCGCTAGTTCATCGTCAGAGCTCGAGGAGAAGCTGGCACAGCTGCCATTCTTGCCCAGCTGGCTCAGATGAGGAATCTGCTTCTTCCCTTTTACCAGAATCCGCCCCTTCAGCTCCTGCAGCGAAGGTCATTGGAACAGATTACTTCATTAGAAAACCAGACAGCCAGCGGTCTTTGAGAAGAGGATCCAGCTGTGTGTGTTGTACCTCAGGAGATGGCAGATCTTTCAGCGGCTGGCTGCTGAGCGGCTTGGTGAGCAGTTTGCTTCCCAGGATGGTGCGGAGGTGTTTGGCCATGACAGCTTGCTGCTCCACAGAACAGTGGTTCTCCAAGGACAGGATTAGAGGGTATGGGGATGCCTGCAGGGAGAATCAAGGGAAAACTCATATGTCAATCCATTAAAATGCAATTAAATCACATAATAGCGACGCAGGAGCTGTAACACACTGTAGTGCTATAGTATGTCAAAAGAAAAATACCGCAGGGCCGCCTCAGAGCCAAGTATGCAAGAAGTGCAGCAGGCTGTGAAGTCAGGAATCTGGATTTGTTTACTGACTGACTGCTCACTTATTACATTAGCGGTAACACGGAGCAGCGAGGCACACTGTCATAGCTGAGGATTTACACCATCAAATCAAGTTCCTCTCACCCTGAAGGCGTACTGGTTGATGGTTTCAATGACCTCCTTGAAAGGAACTTTGGAGGTGAGAGTGTGGCCGTGGTAGATGACAGGTTCACCTTTATCACCATCCCAGCAGTCGAGCTCCACGCAGCGACAGCCCTGACACAGAGCTCTGTCGGTGAAGAGACGCACACTTAATATCACACCTCGAGTGACGAGTGAAGAAAAAAGCTCGATATCAGCGTCTGAATACCTGATGTACGGCTCAGTGCTGCTGGCACTGGTGACTTGGTCCTTGGTAAGGTAAGTGTTGTGTGACGATGAGATGAAGTAGTGAGACAAAGGGCGGGTCATGTCCTGGTAGACTCTGGTGTGGTCGGGGATAACCACGTCGTTCTCCTGGGACAGCATGTACATGGTGAAACCGTTCTGGGTCATGAACTGGTTCTTCTGAGCTGTAACAAAGGACAAACGTGTTTTCACTGAGTCCATTTATCAGCAAAAACTGTTGAGCATTTAATTAAAGGGTTTAAATAACATATATTGCAGTGTGGTAACAGGAAATGATGTCCTGCCTTGATTTGGAGAAATTAACTGTTAGTGGGAAATGAAATAAATTTAGAAAAACATGGGACACTTTTAGGCAATTCCTGGAACATGATGAAGCTAAATGAAAATACTAAAAAGGCTTGCAACTCCTGATATATTTCTTTTTTGTGTATAATTTTATTTTTATTTCTCTTTATTATTCTTATTATTTTACTCTTTTTCATATATATAAATGTATGTATATATGTTTTTCTTTTTTCCCTCATTCTTTCTCTTTTTCCTTGAATGATTGACATTGAGGATGGGAGGAGTGGGGTGCTACCAATAAAAAACAACAACAACAACATATATTAACACTGATGTACATGGAAGACAAGCCAGGACAAGAGAAGGTTTCCATAAAATGAAAGCCTCCTTCTCCCACCAGGATTCAGCTTAACCATTTAGGGGAAAAAAAACATTAAAAAAAACCCCAAAACATCTGTTTATTGACATTTCCAGTTTAATCGTGTACAAATCCCACACTAAATAATTTCACATAGTTCCCCGTTCCCTCCCTCCCTCCCTCCCTCCTCATCCCACATTCCTACATCCTCTAGATTAAGGATGTTAATAATTAATCATTAATTGATTAATCTCTCTTAAGAATTAACCAATTAAAAATGTATTCACGTATTAATGTATGCTTTGTGCACCATTTCCCCAGAGCTCACAGGTTTTCTCTTGGTAATAATTTCGCCCCGTATGACATTATTTTGTTTGGCAGCGCCGTTTGTTGAATAAGGTCAGGGTTGACAAAAGCAGCTGACATAACTCAGAAATCATGTTCCTGGATGAGGTAGTATTGAAGTTTTATTGTCTCTGTCAAACGTAAGCCTGGAAGGGATCGTGTCATCTCTTCCGTCCTCAGGTAATCTCACATACTACTGGACCCATCGGCATTATTTTTGTGCGCATTCACGACTGTATGCTGAAGGACCTCTGTGATTCAGAATCCTTAAGCCACCTTGAAAACCCCCTTTTTTATGGCTCCACAGACATTAAGTTTTCAGGTCACCCCATTCTTGTCAACGCGATATCTCAAGAACGCCTGGAGGGAGTTTTTCAAACCGGTCACAGATGTTCACTTGGACTCATGGATGGACCGATTAGATTGTGGTGGTCAAAGGTCAAAGGTCACTGCAGCCTCACAAAGCACATCTTTGTCCATAATTCAAGAATTCATACACTAATTATGACAAAATTTCACACAAATGTCTAATAGGATACAAATGGTGCTGGAGAGTAACTACTTACACGTAACTAGTTCCAGGTAATTTAAATACACAATAAATGTAACTGTAATCCGTTACAGATACTGAGAAAAATATGTAATTAAATTTCAGCTACTGATTAAAATGTTGCTGATTACAAAGAGGTTACATCCAAATATTCTTTTCGGGTTGCCTGGTAGTTCACCAGTTCACTTCATATTTAGTCCGCCAGCGTCCTTCCTCACTCTCTGATGTATCCGATGTGTCCCTCCTGAACGTTGCAGCAACTAGCAATTAGCTAGCAACAGCTAGTATAAAACACACTGTTACCTTGAATAAACTGAGTTTCTCTGTATTTAAACATTGTTGGAAGCATTTAGGATGATGCAAGTACACAATCTGAAATATATAACATACTGTATGTCAAGCGTTTTTAGACTTCTTGATGGGGAAATGTTACATATTAAAGCGCATCGTATTACTGTGCAGCAGATGACTTTGCCTCAGTGTTTAGAATAGCAAATGCTTTCACATGCAGTGTTGCCAGATTGGTTTGGTGTTTTCCAGCCCAAGAATTGCTCCAAATCCACCTAAACTGATTACACAAAACGCCCAAATATTATTGATAATAAAAAATAAAAATGAATTCATAAACAATAGTAATAGTGCTGTGGTTCATAACAATTTTTCAAAATGATGTAATAATAAAACAACAGTTTAAGTGTTCGCAAGTGGGCTGTAATGATAATAGGAGGCTACAACAGAACTATAAAACTTTTTTTTTTCATTTCTGCCCTCTGCCTTTTTGCCATTTTATCTTGGCCAACTGCAACAAGCCTTGAGAGTATGCCCACACACACACACTTGCATTAAAGGGAAGAGAGAGAACAACATGCAATCAAAAAGCCAAATAAATAATGATGTTGTAATGTTGCAAGTGCTTCCTTGCAAGTGGTTATAATGAAAGTACAGATTTGACAGCTGCAGATCTCCTCTCAGCAAAATAAATAAGAAGCTGTGTCCTGTGACTGAATAATTAATTTGTATATTTTTAATATAATTTTTATTCCTAATGTATTTAAAAACCAGCTCAACTCATCTTAAATCAGCCCAAATACTGTCAAGCCCATTTTAACCCACACACTGCAGCCAAACGAGCCCAGCTGGGCAGAAAACCACCCAATCTGGCAACACTGTTTACAGGCGTAGACTAAATCAAAACCATTATTTTGTCAGGCAGCAGACGGCATCAAAAGGGACATTCACAGTGTTTATATGAAAATGTTTTGGGTTCTGCCTTTAAAGCCTTTAATGAGCGCTTTCAGGACCTACCCCAGTCATTGAGCTCATAGGTGAGTATGAGGCTCTGAGCGTGATTCAGCGAGGCGTCCTCTGCTTGGTCTCCCAGGAAGTCTCGCAGCTCAGCGGTGGCGAGCACAGACCCATTACTGGAATAGTGTCTGAACACGGAGTCCAGCTCGGGCCGCCGCAGCAGCTCCCTGCAGAACTCCTCGATCTCTTTGTGATCCAGCCGACTATCGCCGGATCGGTCACACCTCTGAGGTACAGGGGATAGGGATGAGTTAAAAAAGAACACAAACAATCAAACGCACACTGAGAAAGACAGACACACATCAAACACAGCACGCTTTTATTTTGGGAGTGCTTCACATTCCCTGTGGGGAAAGCATCTTCATAATAACTCAAGCCAGCTGTGCAAGCTTACATTAAAAAATATGCTTCTCTGAGGAGGGTCAGTATTGGAAATTGCATCAGGAAGGAGCATAAAACCCAACAATTCAGCCGTAATAGAGAGCTGAGGGACATAGCAGGCAGTAATCCCCCTCAATAAAGAAATAACTGGCTCTTGATTTGTTGTGGGAGGGGATAAAGACGTGGAGGGACTTGCTGCTGGCTTGGTAATTGAACACAGACTCCAGGCTGTCACAGTAAACCGAGAGCTCCTATGAATCACATCTACTGACCGTAAGCTGAAGGTATTTTACAGGTGCTTAAAAAACACACATACTGCACACGTGTCGACCCTGACCTTGAATAAAGAGCGTGCGTACTGCTCACTCAGGTCAATGTTGATCATCTGGAGCAGCCGTTTGACCTCGTCGTAGGTCATCTTGCCGTCCTGGTTCTGATCTGCTCGCCGCAGGTAGCCTCGGATCCAAGTGTAGAGAGTTAAGGAATAAAACCTAAAGACTAGAGTCAGACAGTTAACACAGTCTTTGGATTCATAATGTGACACTTTTAATTGGATTCTGCTTCCTGGTGTGGATGTTGCTGTGAAGGAGAGACAACAGTGTACAAGGAAGCACGATTAATGGGTTAGGTCACCACGGGAAAATACGCTGAACTCAGAACCTGGTCCGGAGCAGGATGTGGTCAAAGTTTCGGATTAAAGCCCTGATCAGACCGCACAGTTCTGACAGTGAGAGGCGTCTTTTTTCCAGTTGGTTTCTGTAAGTAGGAAGCATTTTGTGGGCTGCTAATGCACTCCAGGTGCACTTTTTGGACGCTTGGAGCACCTTGTTTTCTTGCAGAAGCACTCTGAACACCTCGACTTAAAACTTCAACTGAGAGAAAAGAAGAGAAGAGAAGACGAGCCTTCTGAACGAAGAAACGTGTGTCTCCTTTGCGGAAAAAAATCTGTAGAGTGTTGATGAACAAACAAAAGAATCCAAAGCAATCTGCTCTGTTCCAAAAAATTTTATTATTGATTGATGGTTAGACAGAGTTTAAAAAAATTACAGACTGACTGATGCATTTCAGCTCACAAAAGCCTTATTAATGCTGCTATGTAATGACGTGTGTTTTCATGAACTTTGCACCCTTATGAACACTCTTGTGAGCAGTCTGTGATTTTTTTTCTACTTTGTCTGGCCATGGATCAATAAAGGATTTCCAAATTTTTGGAACAGACCAGAGTGCTTTGGATTCTTTTTAAGTTTATCCATCAACACTTTAGAGAGTTTTTTCCCAATGGAGACAAACATATTTCTTCTTATTGCTTCATCTAACCCTTCCCAAAGACCACCTGTTTTTGTTCGTATTGAAAATTTAACGGACCCACACAGCGCTCCTATCTTCACTGACTTTATTACTTAATGTCGGAAAGTTAACGGATGTTTGGAAATAATAATCATGCAGAACAAATTAGTGGTGCTTGTTGCTGGATAGTCAGAGCTGTGTGATATTACCAATTGCAGTTACATTGATTTTATGAGAAAACAGCAGCTTGGAGACAAATTAGTGCCATACTTCAGGTAAGTTGTTATCATTCATTTAAACTGCACTAATAATTGAAAACATGCAGCTTATGGTTTGTGTTACGTTGGCTCACTTTCACCATCGTCTTGGGCAAGCAGCCTATAATTTCTCCTCTTTCTGATGGTTTCATACACTGTTTGAAAACATCCTCTCATGCTCATTCAGAAGCAGAGCCATTGTCCTCCGCCTGCCCATTTTTTGATATTTAGGTATCTAACTACTAACTAGGAAGTTAAAAACTACCTCCAGCTAACCAAAACATAAAGGTACGGATCTGAGTTTACTGCACAGCAAACGCACGACTAGGCTGGATAGCTGAGTCAGTGGTTGTCTAGCACTGCACTGTGGACTGTAATTGTCTGATCTGATCCTAAACCGGCTGTAAAAAGTGTCGCTTTTTAAGTAATTATTTTCCTGATGATGTTTTTTTGTGAGTGATATAGATTCTTAGCTGAGGAGAGATGTTATATAAGCAGAGCTACAAACTGTGTGCATCATGTTGTCATGAAAACTTCAGTTGGTGATGCAGAAAATCATTTTTTTTAATGTTTCCTTCAGGTCATATTAACACTTTAAATGTTACACAGCAGATCATCCGTACACGAACAGAATGAAGAAGCAACTACAGACACTTTGGATGATTGTTGACGTTTTTATGTTTGGTCCTGATTTGCTACCAAGGCTGTTTTACGTTGCTGATGTTGCAGCTCAGAACGCCGATTAGATAAATCGATGAGCCTATCCTATTTATTACAGAAAATATTAAATAAATAAGATCAATTTCACTTTGATTTGAGCAAAAACTTTTCCACTTCAATTCTTCACCGTGGGACAGTGTTAGACCTAATATCATGTTTAAATATGCTGTATTAAAGCCCCCACAAGGAATTTTCATATTTTGTTGATTTTGGAGTCTCCTGTGGTCACAAACAGTGGTTTCCACACTATAATAACCACAAAATATAACATAAAAAATACAGTTATTTAAATAAAAATCTCCTCCTGCTTCTTTTTAACAGGTCTAAGTACAACTCACTATAACTTTGTTTGGAAAACGTAAACACAAGCTTGTTTCATAACTTTTGTAGCCAGTTCCTCTCTTACCTTATTTAAAGCAACACTGCTGCTTTTTGACATAATCTATTTATTACGTTTTTTATAATTCCTCATTGTAACGACTTGTTCTTCTTGACTGAAGCAGGCGACACGTGAACGGTCCACTTTGTGCAGAAGAAGCATCAAATGATGCATCAACCACCAATGCTAGATTTTACTGTTGAAAGAAAATAGTCCCTATATCTAACTGCTCACAAAGTCAGCAATTAATTGTGGAGTCACCACGTCATGATATCTGGAAAGAGTCTTTTCTCTTGAGATTTTTCGAATGTATGAGCACCGCAATAGTGCCATTTAGCCCCATTATATTTGAGAGGAGGCAGACATCTCTCCAAAACTCTGCAACTCACACTAAATCAGTCTAGATGAATAAATAGCACTACAGGCCAGATGAAAAATATGTATTTTTGACTTTATAACATCAACTCTTGGTTGTCTGTGGGGAAAAGAGCATCTGCCAAATGAATGTAATGTAACAGCATAAAAGAGTCGATAGCAGCAAGAGCCTTATTTTAGTTTGTTGTCACCTGCCTTCAGCAGGAAGCCCACACATGCACCACTTAAGATAAATATCACCTAGACTACTAAAAGTCTACAGTATGAAACATAATAAACAACACATGCATAAACAAGACAATTTCCCTGATGATTTATATGTTCGCAAAACAAAATATATAATAACAGAGAAGCATTATCCACTACCTGATACCTGCACTCAGATTATCCTCTGGCTATAAGGGATTGTAATTAGCAGTGATAGTCGGACTATATTTAGACACAGCTTTTTTATCTAGTCATTACTGCTCACCGTAGCTATGCTGTGGATGTGGGATGGCACATGTGACAGCAGAGTCAGTCACCATAGCACTGCTGCCTCAGCCACACTATATTTATTCTAGCATATTGGAAATTGGGCAGGATATTGGTCCAGCTTTTCCTTCTGAGTCATGCTGGCCACGTGCTCCTTCAAAGCGCGGAGCCCTCGCACCCAGCGCTTGGCCTCGTCCTCGCACGAGCACAGCAGGTCCAGGCTCTTCCTGGTTCCCCTGAAGACCACCGTGAAGCACTGGTTGTCCGACACCGACCCCGACAGACGCCTCAGTGCCTCAGACTGGCAGCCCTCGCGCACGCACTCCACCTCTGTCACTGCGACTAAGAGAGAGGAGAAGAAGGGTTCAGACCCCAAAAGAAGCACTTGTGTTGTCGAGTAAACACAGCTTTGGCAGGAGATCACAACAACACGCAGAAAGGTCAAACGTCATATGTTTTAAGCGTTCATAAATCCCACCGAGCAGAGTGACATAGCAACAGGATTGTAAAATAAAACATACACTTTACAGGCTTCTCAAGAGGATAATTTTAACCTGCAACTTTATGACACTTCACACGCACAAACTGGAGCACGAGTGAAAGCTGGACCTGCAGGTGGTGCAGTCAAAGAGCAAGGTCTTCTACTAAGCTTTATAGCTGTTACTATCTCAATGTGGTGAAGGGTTGGCTTATTGGACATGTAATAAAAAAGGAAGACAGAATTCATATTAAAGCCATGCTAGCGGCTGTGTGAGGCTGTGTTTGCTAAATGTTAAAGCAGCTACAAGGAGCTTTCATATTTTGTTGATTTTTCGAGGCACCTGTGGACAAAAGAGGCAGTGTTTCCACCAATACAACCATAAAACGTCGTGTCAAAAATAAAATGATGGAAATAAAATCTTTCCCTGATTCTTTTGAACTGGCTAACTCACTGTGACTTTGCCTGCGACAATTTAAACAAAGGCTCGTTTCATCTGATTTTAAGGAAAATCCATCCCAGTGGCGGGACTTAAGAACAACTATCTAAAAATATCCGAACTTCTCACTAAATTAAATAGAGGCTGTTTGATAACCAGTTAAAAAACTCCTTGTAGTATTTTACTGACAAACTGAAACAGCTTTTGGATTCATAGATCATATGTGATTACTGTTGTGTAAATTCTGCCATGATATATTTTTTTCTTTATCTCTTACCTTTTTATTTATAATTCATTTATTTTCTATTTATTTATTTATTCATTAATTTTATGGGGTTGGTGTTGGGTTAAATGTTTGTATTTGTTTTGTGTGTTGTTTGTTTTCCATTTTTTTTATCAATAAAAAAAGTTGATAGCAAAAGAAAACATTTTAGCAGCTTTAATATCAGCATGCTAACATGCTAACAATGAGAGTGCATGTTCACCAATGTTAGCATGCTAACATCTGCTAATTAGCACTTAACACAAAGTACAGCTGAGGCTGATGGGAATTCTATTAATTCAGCTCGTTTATGTTTATGCATAAACCAAACTAGAGCTGCAATGGCTTGTCAATTAATTGATAAGTCAACTGAAAGACAATTAATTGGTGACTATTTTGCTAATAAATTTATTGCTCCACTCATTTTTCAAGCAAAAATGAGAAAAATTTGCTGGTTTGAGCTTCTCAAATGTGAGGCTTTGCTAGTTGTTTTCATAGTCAATGCATTGATTTATATATTTTAATCAGTAATATTCTTGTTGACAATTAATGATTAATCATTAACATCCCTACTGGCAGCAGGCTAAGCAGGACATTCAAGACGATCCTCTCGCCAGCAGCCCTTTCCAGCTCCTCCTGGGGATTCCAAGGTTTTCCCAGCAACGTGTCTTCTCCAAACTCGATTTTTTTGTGTGTGAGTGAGGATTCACAGGCCAAAAAGGTTGAGATTTACAAGTTAATGCGATCTGTTTATCTCATACTTCAGCTCCGCTGAGTCTGGGCAACACTTAGTGTCCAGAAAAGACGGCCAAACACTCACTGGCTACAAGCTGATGGTAACTTTATTCAACACAGGAGCTC
>JAJHUR010090790.1:0-19418 GCA_027495735.1 Lutjanus campechanus
GGAGGGAGGGAGGGAGACCTGAGGCCAACGTCCAAATGGAGCTCATTTATGATGCCTAATGCTTCCATTTAATCCCAGAGAGCCACACGGCTGCTGGCTGCAGGCTCAGACTCTGCACAACACACACACACACACACACACACACACTCCAATGAGGGTGATGTCAGATGTCCATCACTGAATTACTCATTTCCATGTGTGTGTGTGTGTGTGTGTGTGTGTGTGTGTGTGTGTGTGTGTATGCATGTGTGTGTTTGAATATAAGACTTGAGGTACGAAGGCAGACAATTTATTTGTATCCAAGGGGCATGTTTGTTGTTTGAGCTTATGTTAATCAAAAAGTGAGGAAAGTCACATTGCAAGGACTTGCCTAGTCCCCACAAGGAAAACATTTACATTTTATGGGTTGAGACTTGGTTTATGGTTGAGATTAGCGTTCAAGTAAGGTTCAGGTTAGAGATTCAGGTCAGTTTCACGCTATAGAAACGCTCTCATTTTAGTCTATGTAGCTGTCCGCACCAGTTCTGTGCAACCTGAAGTGTTTATTTTGACTTTAAGTCTATTTTTATGACAATGCACGCAGAGTTGTGAAGCTGATGCCCAGTAGAAAAGCACTGAAACCATATTTTATTCACATTCTGTAACCTAGGTGGAGCAAAGTGTGCCCATGAGCCAGAGAGCAGCTCACTCTGCTCCAGTTTGTAATCCCACGGGAACTTCTGGGAATTCTTCAGCAGTGTTTATTCATGGACAAACTGTACATTTACTGCCACTAGACAACTTTACAACTAAACTTTAACCCCTCTGCTTTGTGCACAGCCATGAGCAATCTCTTGTTTCCTTTCTCTCATTTGCTCATCTACACCCACTGAGCCCACACTCACTATCATGTTAGATAAAAAGATCAGGAATATTCATACATATTGAAGGAAAACTGAACACAGATAGCTTGGATGCTCATTTGCTGTTGGATGCTTTGAAATGCACTGATCAGATAGATCCTATACAGATACATACTTCAGTATGGCATGAATGCTGTCGTCACATACGTGTGATGCTGACATGACGTTTGTGGTCTAGACAAGGGGTAGGTCTCAAGGGACTTCATATAAGTCAGTGTCCTCTTAAGTGACAAAAAAGGTATGTATTTCAGAATGTGTTCTGTGCACTGTCACAGTATCTTCAGTTAATTATAAACTGTAGGATGTTTTTTTTGCTGTCTGAGATATATAAGTGTGTTTGTGTGCTGTCCTTTGAGGCAGGATTTTTACACTTTTAGAAAGTTATTACTGCAGCTATCTGCTCCATCATCTCCTCAAAAAGCAGGCAGTAGAATTAGCACAATGCTACATGGTACATGCCACAAAGTATTATAACAGCAATAAATATTTCCTGATTTTGATTGGTCAATGCAGGGTGTCTACAGAACAGTCAGTTGACCCAAGAACATTTTGGCAGCACAACCCTTTATTTTTTGGGTAGAGACTATGTTTTGATGCAACACTAATGTTGGTCTGAATATTAGCTGTAATATAACACACACACACGTCACACACATCACACACTGATATTATGCTAGCCATGATTGAGAAAGGCAATTGATAAGATTTTAATGATACCAATGCCATTATTGATGATTCTGATTCTGTTGGTCTGATTCTTATCAATTCACTTATTGATTGCTGATCAATTGATACTGAGCTGGTTGTAGCCTCACAGCTATTTTTAGCTGTCTTTCATCATCTAAAATGGATTAACTGAGAGAAAATGTGTACACCATTTGTTTTCTTTTAGGTTTTCTTAGTCAAAGAAGACATCTGCTAAGCCTGCCTGCAAGCTGCTAATGTTATTATAACACAGGATATTTCCCTTCGGGTGCAGACGTGCTGCAGAGTTGGAAAGCAGTGTCACTAGTTTGAGCATCAAATACATGGCATTCCTGGAATTTAAGCCCATGTTGCTGGTGTTTCCACCCTTACTTAAAATGATCATTTTACATTACAACTAGCAGTGTTGCCATGTTTCTTCATGAAATGAAGCCATGCTTTGGACTCTGCCATGACCCTTCTTTTCACAAG
Organism: Lutjanus campechanus; assembly: GCA_027495735.1. Classification (NCBI taxonomy): domain Eukaryota; kingdom Metazoa; phylum Chordata; class Actinopteri; order Lutjaniformes; family Lutjanidae; genus Lutjanus; species Lutjanus campechanus. The sequence goes on from JAJHUR010090790.1 coordinate 2,079, forward strand.
TTCCCAGCAGTGTAGTTGCATAACTTAGACCTCATTATTTTGCAATGCACAACTGTGATAAAAAAACAAAACATGCCAGCATATAGTTTCACTGCATCAGACAATTTGAAACCAGTTCTCAACAGTTCTGGTTCTCGATCTCCATACTTGGTCAGGATGTACCAATCCTGGAAATGAAAGTAGTAAAATATTGCTTTTTCCTTTACTCATCAGTCTAGAAGCTGTATTGCTGTTGTTATAGACGTAGAGGTTAAAGTGCCAGTCATAAACTGCAGTGTCCTCATGTGCCCTGCGGCCAGGAACCTCAGTTGTGTGTAAATCCCCATCTCTTTGTACCCTAATTTCCAGCCATCTCTTTACTATTGACCGTCTTAAAACAAAACAAAAGAGAACTGAAAAAAAAAAACTTTTTGGATGCATACTGTTTCCTACCTGCAGATGTAGTTGGTCTTGCAGGAGGCCTGCAGTTCCAGACAGTTGGGTTTCTGTTTTTCTTCGTACGAGCAGACGGGGACGATGGTCTGACGCCTGCGTTCAGAACATGCTGTCTGGTCGCTAAGCGGACATGAGCAGAACAGCATGCCATAGCTGTGCTTCGGAGGAACCTGTGAGGCACAAGAATCACAACACAACTTTAACAGTAGAAGCCCAGTCACCTGCAAGACTGCAAGACCTTTCTTTTTTACTTATTTTGGGCATTTTTTGTGCACTTTTTTGAAGTTGTGTTGATGTGGCTATTGCTGCCCATGCTAACTACTATTTCCTCTGTTTATTTCTAAGCAATCTCACGACTTCCTGTGTGTTGGAGGACTTTTTAAGTTCAAACAACCTTCAACCTATTGGTTTAGATATAACGATAATCCAGTAAAACAAACCTATGCATGCATTCTACTAGCTTGTGAAGCAGATGAATCTGCAAACTCATGTTTTATTTGCTCTGGCAAATACATCTGCCCCCCCTCCCATTGAAACAGATTTCCACTTGTCTGGGATCTGGTCAGTCCAATCACAAGTGTTTATCTTTGATACAATGACTGTGGAGAGGAGCGTGACCTTATTGGCTGCTAAGGTGTTTTGGTAACAACCAAGATGGCTGCTGCTGATGTGGAACTCTTTCTGTTGAATCCACTATCAAGTCAGTCTTAAACAAACTGGATGGTATATTGTCTCTAAAAGAAGAGCAAACCACTGCACTTATTGAGGTTTGGTTGATAAGAAAGATGGCCTTTCCATCCTTCCAATCAGATTTGGTAAGTTTAATTTACCAACTATACGATTTCAGATGTTTCATTGCTCTGACTGGTTGTAGAACCTTCCAATAGAGTGCTGCAGGAAGGAGTCCTTAAACCCAGAAATGAGTTAGCATATTGGCACTTTTGGTTCCCTTATATTGAAGTCAATGGGATTTTGATGCCTGAAATAAGGTCTGTGGTTAACACAAACTTAAGCGATTTTCAGCTTTTGGTCTACCACATAAAATATGTCAGTAAATACCCCACTTGACTCCTCTGGTTGTCATGGAAATTAAATGTCATCACTAGTCAACACTAGTCACTTTTTACTTCTGGTGATTGCATTTACACTTCAAAAATCAAAAAAGTGGTGTTCATTTGTGAAGATTATCTTGCTGTACAAAATGTTTAAGTATCATAAACTTTTCTTCGCCACAGAGCTTATTTTTTTACACTAATCCAAAATGAAAAGGAAAAAAAGACCCATTGGGTTTTTGTATGGAACCAGAGCAATGCTAACTTTTGGATTGGCTGACAAAAATATTTTATTCCTACTGCACGCTGCTGCATTTTGACCTGCGCCTGTTGACAAGGTCCCATGGAATTCCAAAATGAACTGAGGGGCTTGCATTTGCAAATTGGTTTGGTGATGCCAGGCTAGCATACATAGTTGGCAAATTAACAGAAAATGGGAAAGAGTTTACTGCAAATGTGAACATTTTTAAAATTTTGAAGCCTATTTAAGATTGCAACATCAATAAATTCTGATGTTAGTGCTGAAAGACACTAGATGGTAACAATAGATAGCTGTAAAAACACAGTCGGGCTACAATAGAAGAGTGTCACCATAGTTTTATCTCCAATACAAAGAAAACTTGAAGCTCAAGGCAGTTACACAGAGAGATCTCTGTTGTGAAATAAGAAAACAAAATTAAACATCACAATAAGATTAACAATACCAAGCATAGAACACTACAAAGAATAGTTTTTCATTTATTCATACTGATGTGATCCTAGTTAAGTTATTCCAAAGGGACATCATGGGAGCTGGGCTGTAATTACAATGTTTCACATCATTTTTTACAATATGGCACAGACAGCAAAAACATCTTTTGTGTTTGATGAGTGAATCAATGTCAAAGCTCGGCGCTGGAAAAGCAAACCCTGAACAAAAAGGCCCACATGATTATTTATTGTGATTTTGACAACCCCTCCGACTTATCCACTTCAAAATCATTCTTCCTTTTGAAGCACGTCCTTTGTGGTGGACATTCAGCTTTTATCAAATATCAGTTGTTTGGAAAACCTCCAGTGTGTGCTTTTCACTGTTTTTTTCCCCTCCTTTTTTGATAAGCTCGTGTCAGAAGTGCCTTGCCTTGTCAAAGAACTGCCGCAGGGCCTTGTGGCACTTCCTCTTGTTGCAGACTTCAGCAGTGGAGACGCGGCTGGTGCAAGGGCTGATGTAGGCCGAGCGGTACTTCTTACACGTGTCGTTCAGGTTGCAGGCCTTGGCAGCGTTCAGGCAGTTATTCTCTCTGGCCACTGCAGGCTCACCTGAAGGGACAGAAATAGAGGAGATAAAAGAGAACAAAAGGTGAGAAATGAGCAGATGTCATCAAGATCATGATGATAATAGCTGATTATTCAGTGTTTAATCAAAAAGGGACATCTAGCAAGTGAAAGTGAGCATGTAATTTGGTTTTTATAATTAAAAGGGAATAATATCTGCATTAAAACAGAAAGACTGACAACTGCAGGACAGGTTTTCTTCATTGAAGTGCAGCAGTTCGTTAAACAAGAGCAAAACTGACATACATTATTCATCTTGCAAAAGACTCATGAACTGGCAGCTTACTCAAGATTCACAACTTTTGAGGAAATGTAATTTTTAAAGAGGATACAAGTCCCATTGTATCCACACCAAAAACTGAACAGTTGTGGTGCCTGGAGGTTAATCTCACCCATGGGAACACAGTTCGGCAAAACATTCCAATCACAAGGTCCTCTTACTTTTTTTTTCAATCATTTTAGCCACATTTCAGTTTTCATGGAGACGCTACCTTCATGTGACCTTTGTGTGGAATCATTGACCATGACAGCTGAGCTGAAGAATGCAAGAATGAAGAATGCAAGAGACGTGGCTGAAAGTAACACAAAGTCGACTTTGTGAGTAGATGTTTTTGTAATATTGTTTGATCAAACTTTCCACTAAGTTTCACTGAAGTCTATTCACAACCTTTTGGGATATGCTGCTAATTAATGAACAAACAAACAGACCAAGACTAATACACTGGACCAACATTGCCCTGATGGTGGACGATAGGATATTTTATCATGTTTTATCTACTACTGGAGCATCCAAAAGGCCACTTTTGCTGCAAGTTCAACAACCTCTTGGGGGTCATAGGGAAACTTTTTTATAGGAAAAGTACCACATTAGCATGATAAAAACCACAACACAGTTGAAATAATGCATTTTGGCCCTTAATAAGACTGTTATGTACAAAAAGGACACACCAGAGATGGCAGTTGCTGATCCGACAGTGAGGAAATCATGTAAAAAAGAAAAGAAATAAACGGTTGTGCGCAGCAGGGCTTCAATATCCACTTAGTTATTGCACCAGTGTCTGATCTTCATAAGGCTAAGCCATATGATTTGCAAATAATGGGGGGCCTGCCCTTGCTGGTATTGCATTTTTAGGGTGGGTTCACACCAACCTTGTTTGTTCCGGTTTAGCCGAACCCTGGAGCATTTACGCCCTTGGTGCAGCTCATTTGGGTTGGTTTGAACACCAGACTTGAACTTTGGTCCACTTCGAAGACGTGGTCTCGGAGTGTGGACTACTGGTGTGAAGACCAGTTGAGCACTGTATGTGTCATTTCATTGGTTAAAAAAACATTTCCTCTTCCTGTTTTGCCAACTGGTGAACTAGTAGCGTGTTTGCTACCAAAATGTAAACCAGCAGGGAATAAACCTGGCTCACAACAAAGTAAGCGGTGCCTGCATCATTAAATTCTACAATACTCGCTGTTTTATGAGATGTTGCATGTGCACGGTCCTCTAAAGTTTGCTGCTATGTGCAAGATCAACACCAACATAGGGAGAACCTGTCACTGCTCCAAGATGTACCATATCCAGGAAGAAATTGGGCCATTCGCTGTCTTTGTACCCACTGACTGTGCCACCAATTACTGAACATTTCAACCACATGACTTGTGTTTGAAATTTCTCAATCTGAGTTTTGCCTTTGTGAACCAAACCAGTTGGAAAGTTTAAGTAATGTATCATCCTCACACTGGTTCAATCCAGGAATTTGACCTGTAGGTGTGAAGCCAAAGTGGAACAAATTTCATGACAAATTAGCAGTTAATCACGTTACTTACAGTAAACTGATAACAATGAATGAGGGGCTTTTGAGTCTTAATGTTTGGGTCACTGGGACAAGTGTCTGCTTCGCCTATTGATAGTCTGGTCTTGCGGACAACCTTGCTAAAGATATCTGTTTAAGTTTTGTGTTTATGTAAGAAAGTTATATATCAACATCAGTTAATTTTTCTCTCAAATATCAAAATATGTATCAGCTTCAAGAATGCAGCATTGTTAAAGCTACAATACACCTGCAGATCATATCCTCACAAAACAGAAGCAATCTGACTCTCTGTACTGCAGCGATTCCATGAAAGTGTACAGAAACAAACAAAGAGAGAGTGGAAGAGGCATGGAGACAGCAGCAGAATGATTTTTCTCAAAACCAGTAGATAATCCCAGCAACACATTTTTCCGTCTGTATCTGTGTGTGTCAGCTGATATGACTGTTTTTATGCGTATTGTGCAAGTGTGCTTGTCTTTTTACTAACTAAGAACACAAGATCCAATTTGCAGTCTCACTTCCTGCTTGGCCTGAATCAAACAGTGGCCCTTGTCTATGTGGCCCTGCCGGCTGACGGGACATGCATCTATGTGTGTGTGTGTGTGTGTCTGTGCATGTGTGTGTAGAGTTTCTGTAGTCATCAAAGTCTCCAGCACAGTGCCTTGCTCATCTGTCAGCCTGCACTAATTGCCAGCGTTGTCCTCGTTCCGCTATCAATTAACATTTTCATGGACTTCTCCCCCTCCTGTGATTTTTTCGGGGGGGTGAAAATGGAGCAAAAACAGCATTTTTTTTAAAAACTCTAACGAGCGCCAATTAAAACGGGGGTAGGCCCGGCGTGACAAACGTACAGAAGTGGCGGGGGGTGCTGGCGGCATAGACGAGCAGCAGGAGCGGTGTAAGCAAGTCAACAAAGCGATAGATCTGCTGATGAAGTGTGTGTTTGTGTTGTGATGGCAAAATGGTGTTAATAAGATTCAGCACATCAAGGGGAGAGAGGAGGGGAAAGAGGGAGGGGGATTAAAAGGGACACAGAAGCATGATGGGGGGTATGAGCTGATGGTCCGGTGATGTGTTAATTGTTGACAGGGAACGTTTTCGAAAACCTCTAGCAGCCTCTGAGGAAAGCAACTGCTGGCTCATTCCATTCCTTCCCTTTGTTGTCCTCAATCTGCTTCACCTTACTGTCACCTTTTCTTTCCATTCAGCCGCCCCCCCTTCCCTTCACTTGCTCTGTTTGTCCCTCCTTCACCAGTTTACAGGCTGATTTGGCAGACTTTGGTAATGTGTGTTCAAAGGGAAGGCGCTCGCGCTGTGCTAAATTAAACCTAAAGCAACTATGCTTCTATTTTGTGTACTGTTTCTGAAAAAACAAAAACAACATATGGTACTAATTATGTTAAATGACAAATATTTTTTTAGTCTTTGATGTTTTTTAATGGCCGACATTCAATCAAAGCTGAAGTCTCTCCCATGATGTTACAAGGATATATATGTATATATATATATATATATATATATATATATATATATATATATATATATATAGAGAGAGAGAGAGAGAGAGAGAGAGAGAGAGAGAGAGAGATATATATATCTGTGTGTTGTGAGTTTGTCACAGCACAAAAACACGTGTTATTAATTACCCAGCCAAATTCGAATGATTAAAGAAATCTCCCAGTATACAAAACCAGGTCTCAAAACGAGCAGTTTCTCCGGTGTCAAACACCACTACAACCTCAAAACGCTCCATCTAGCAGCTTTATTGGACATGTCCAAACATGTTTGAGCCACCAGAGCCAGAGGACGGTGACCGTGAGGTTGGGTTGTTGTAACTGAAATGAGCTGAAGTGAACTGCTGGGCTGACTGAGTGAAAGAGAGTCGCTGAAGGTACATTTGTAACTGACACGTTAGGTAATGTGGGGAGAGGGGAAGGAGGTGTTGCTTGTGCGTTGGTTTGTGCGGCTTATAGTGTTGGGGGACCGTAACGCCATCACAGAGCCATGTTTCAGGTTCCCCCAAAAAATCCTGAATACACAACTACATAGTTCTCAGTGTTTTCACATGTTCTAAAATGTGTAATGTGTTCAGAAGAAAAACTCCCTTCGGTCTTTACAGGGACTTAAACGCGTCTAATACGGCAGCTTGGTCAGTTCCCCTGTGCTTCAATGATATAGGTGCTCCTCTAGCGTCATTTCACCTCTCAAGCGAGTTTTGATGTGCAGATGAAATCAGGTGATGTGGTATAAATACAAGAAGAAAGTCTGCAGATGGAGGAGGTGGGGTGGGTGCAATGGTTATACACAATCATAGGACTTTCATCCAGGAGACTGGAGTTAACCCAAACCATGTACAAGTAGTTTTGTTTCCTAAACCTAACCAAGTACATCATTTTTGGGTCTTTATTTTGAAAATTTACCATAACACTGTATATTTCTCAGGGTTCAACATGAATGTTTTTTACTTGCTCGGTTGGTGAGCAATCTACTTCCCCAAAGTCAGTTTTTACTTGCCCCTGTACAAATTGTTTTATTTATTGGCAGTTATCAAGTAACAACAAAAACTAAAGTCAGTCATCATGTCAATTAATAAATCTTTGTCAGATATTCAGTTTAATATGATAATAAATGGGGAAAGGGTGGAAATTTCCATATTTCAGTGGCTGAAATCAGTGTTTTTGCATTAAAATACTTCATTTCTTAAGATAGTTTAGTTCTTCTTTAACACTTGCCCTGTTAGGCAAGTGAGTTGCTACATTTACTTGCCCAACATGGCATTTTACCTGCCCCAGGCAAGCAGGCAAGCCTTATTTTTGAGTCCCGTCTAGAATTGCTAACTTGGCCGTGGAGCCTATAGCTTGAAGCTTATAGGACCACTGACCAAGCTGCCATGTTTGATGAGTTCGGAGTGAAAACATGTTGACTTTTGTTTAAAGAGAGGATCCTTGGTTTAAGTACAACTGCTAGGAATTTTTTTTTTTTTTTTCACACATTTCTGGGAAATACTCAGATCCCAATTCCAGGTGTTAAACCTAATTCAAATAATAAGAAGAAATGAAAGGAACTGAGAAACTATATCTTGCGGAACTTCCACATGTTTCACCTGCAGCTGGTTTATCTCACACAACATTTTGGGCTAAAGGACATCAGATAGATGCCTCATAGAGAACTGAATCACAGGAGCACAGAAAAAAGGTCAACTGAAACACACTTGAGCAAGAGATCACTTCACCATCATCCATACAACAGCCCCACTGTGAAAAGCAAGATAATTAGAAAAAGACATGAATTAAACCAGCAGTAAACAAAACAGAGTATGGGAGGTTTTCACTTCTATTCATTTGGGTTTCATTTACGATTACGTCAGTGTGTGCATAAACACTTTATGTAGTTACCTGTCTGTTTTCCTTCACCAGCTGGCAGATGCGCACCCCACCACTCCCCCCTCCGAAACTTTTCTCACTCCTCCATCACTTCAAAACCCTCTCAGACACCCCCGCGCCTGCTGCATCCCTCCCGCTTCCCAGCCCTCGTGTCCGCCTTCATTTTCCTCCTTCCTCCTCTCCTCCGTCTGTCTCTTCTCTTCGGATCAGTGTGCAGACACATGAACTCGATATTTTATTTTTTTTCCCCCTCTTTCAGCTGCCTCAGACTGACTCTCATCTCTTAACCCTGCAGTTGTCCCCTGGGCAGCAGAGCGAGGGTTGTGTTTTCTCGTGTTTATGTTTGCCTGTCTTACTATCATTTGCCTCATTTGAAAGGACTTGATCAATACGGCCTCCATGTTTTATGTTGGCAGGGACAAGACCCTACGAAGCCTAGGAAGCTCAACTGTTATCATACGGGAAGATCCTGATTTTATCTTCTATTACTGTGGATGATTTTTACAGAGAAAATAAGTGAAAATGTATTTTAGAAAACATCAACCAGCAGAGGTGGCAAAAGTACACATATTCTTTACTCAAGTAGAAGTACAAATACTTGTGTGTCTGGTAAAAGTAGAAGTACTGCTTCAACTTCTTTACTCAAGTACAAGTGAAAAAAAGGATATTTCTCCTGACTATTTCTGTGCAAAACAAACAGAACCTCATCTTTTTCTGCGGTCGAGTCTCCTTCTGTTACGTCTCATGTTGTTTTAGTCTTGCTACATCTTTTTCATGTTGTTACATAATTGTTTGTGTTGTTATACAGTTTTTCATCTTGTTACACCGTTTTTCATCTTTTCCATTTTGTTTCATCTTGTTACCTCTTCTTTATCTTGTCATTTTTGGTTTTGGTTTTGTCTTTTTCATAGTTTTTCATTCTGTTACTGTTTTCAACTTGTTGCGTCTTTTATATCATATATACTGTATATTGTATATTTTTTGTTTGTTTGTTTATGTCTTTTTCATCATGCTATGTCGGTTTTTTTTTGTTTTTGTCTTTTTACATTGTTTTTCGTCTTGAGTCTTTTCCATTTTGTTACATCTTATTCATCTTATTTCATTGTTTTTTGTCTTTTATGTTGTTTGTCATCTTGTTGGACATTTTTAATTTTGTTATGCTATTTTTCATCTTGTTATGTCTTTTTGATCCTGTCACATCTGTTGTGCATTAGATGGACTGATGGATACACCAAGGCATTATCTCTTCTCTGTGTTATTGTCCTGTCCATTCAGGCTGAAATCAGAGTTGATGATGGGAAGGCAGCGTGCAGTGATGCAAAATAAAAATAATCAATTCTTCCACTCAGATGCATTAAAACTAAAGTAAGGAGCCTGTTTTGAAAATGTAAGGACTCAAAACTACAGATTTTTGTGTTACAATGTGGCGAGTAAAAGTAAAAACTTGTCACAAAAATGAATACTCAAGTAAAGTACAGACATCTGAAAAATCTACTTGAGTGCAGCAACAAAGTATTTGCACTTAGTTACTTCTCACCTCTGTCAAACAGTGAAGTGTGTGACCTTTATCTCTGTCAAAATGACAGAGCTAACACATTACAGAGGCAACATTTATCAAGGAATAACAGTAGAGAACGGAGGAAGGAAAAAGAAAGGGGATAAAGTTAAAGCACGAGCGACTGCTTGAGCTTGATTAGTGCATATCAAGAGTTTTGAAGTCCCTTTAAGGTCGAAGCTGGTCGGCATTCTAAACCATTATGCCTGGATAAATAAAGGCTTTTAATGCACTTTTTCTCCTTACTGTATCTGAGTGCCAATTTTTCATCTTGAAGAGGACCTTAATGATTCCTGTGCATGAACATGAAGCTGATTGCACACTTGGCCTTTACGTTCCTTTTATATACTCTCTTACCCAAGCAGGAACCAGCTCAACATATGGAGAAAGCTTTTAGAATAGGTGACTGATAGTCTCCTCCACTTATACAACAAGCTTGAACCTGTAAAAAAAGATGATAAAAATATGGCACCTGCTCTGAAAATGTCAAATTTCTCCCAAACTATTCCCCCAAAATCAGTTTTTGAATATATCTGAGGCGAGAAATAGGTCACAGAGTCTTTGTTTTACATCTGTAAAATCTTGTTTAGTTGTTGACAAGATTTGGAAGTTTCAAGTTGAGGCAAATCATGTCATCATCCCCAAACACATCCAAGCAAAAAAACTGAGCTCACCTGACTCTGACTCCGGATAAATTTATCTAAAAGAAGAGACAATGGGTGGTGTAAATCTACATATCAGGTATTTTGGAGATGAACTCCTCACATAAAAGGGTTCAGCAGTGCTACACTGATAACAATGCAGCTGCCAACATCGCTCAATAATAATGATGTTGTATATAAACAGTCTTTGCGTGCCATGCAAACAGCCACAGCACCACAGCTTTAACCCTGAGGACACATTAGTGTCTTCACAAACTGTCAGTGTGTGTGAGTGTGTGTGTGACGTGTGATGTGTTTTGGGCTCTAGCTCGTCCTGAGACATGAACAAAAGTCACTTTTGAGCTATGTTAAAGATAAATGTTAAAATGGGTATGGTGGTAAAACTCAAAACAAACATTATACTTTGACAATGAAAAGCGACGAGACTGTAAATTGATCAACTTTTTATAACTCTGTCAGCTGTCAATGTGAAGCTAAATCTGTTAGCCTGAAAACAAAACCACACTGCTACAAAAATACACACTCTGGAGTTTGAGTTCAGTGAATGTGTTCAACAATACATCCTCATACCTACACAACAGAATAGGCTGACTGTCAATTACTCCCAAAATGACATATATTACCAGAGAGCACCTGCAGCAACAGGCTTTCTGCACTTTAACTACATTTCTTTAGTCACATTAGGTAAGTCATATGACATTACACACTGCTGTTTTATATTATACAACAGCAGCAGTTTGATTAGGTTTATCTATAAAAACTTTAGTAAGTTTAGAAGAGGCAGATGATATTCACAGCGGGGTGGAATAGCCAATGTGGCTATTTGCAGCCAGGTGTATATAGCCTGTGGAAAAGGCAAGCATCCAGGTTTCTGCAGCCAGTAATGCTATTTGCACCTGGTTTGTACATTGCCATTATAGCTATTTACACCCTCACGGCAGAGACAAACCATGGTATTTCCCTGAACCTAACCAAGTTTTTAACAACAACACTACTGTCAAATAATGGCTGTCCAGGGCGGGGCTTGAACCCAGCTATTCTGCAAGGAAGCCTTGCAGTTAACCCATTCATCCACCATAGCCACTTATTAATAGTAAATATGTTGCTCTTTATGAATAAAATAAGGGGGCTGTGTCTGTATAGCCAAATTGCTGCTGTGTGCCCATTTGCACCCAGGTACAATAGACACTCAGTTTAGAAAAAGACACAGGTTAGTCGATGGCGAATACTGGCAGCAGCAGGCTTACTGGACACCAGCTAGGTTTAGCTACAAAAACTACTTATGTAGGTTCAGATTCTATAGCAAATGTGGCTATTTGACAAGCACCCAGGTGTTACCGCTATTTGCATCCGGGGTGTAAACTGCCAATGTGACTATTTACACCTTCATGGCAGAGACAAACCATCATCTTTCCCTGAACCTAACCAAGGAGTTGTTTTTTTTCACAACTTAAGCAAGTAAACCTAAACCAAATCAAACTGCGAGTGAAAAGCTGAAAATAATAATTATGAAATCTGTAGAGTAATTAACAGGTGTCACTGACATTTAATTTCACACTACTGTCAAATAATGTCTGGAAAAGAAAGCCCTGCAATTAACCCATTCATCCACTACAGCCACTTATTAAGACTGAATTTGTTGCTCTTTATAGCTAAAGCACAGTGGTTGGGTATGTATAGCCAAATTGTGGTCATGTGCCCATTTTTTAGCTGGGTACAAATACACATGCTCTGTTTAGAAAAAGACATGATTGTTGACTGGTGGCTAATACTGGCAGCAACAGGCTAACTGGACAATAACTACATTATGTAAGTCATGTGACATTCAACATATGGTTTACATTGAAGAACAGTTGCAATTTGGTCAGATTCAGACAACAAAACTACTTGAGTAGGTTTACAAAAAGATCGTGGTTTGGGTTAAAACAGGTACGTTACATATTTCATCACAAGTGACAAAGCAGAAAACTGTTAAAATGTTAAAACTTTTGTTAACTCTATGTAGACTTTTCCGATCACGTAGGACTTGATCCCTAGTCTCCTGGATAAAAAGTACCTCCTCCGCATGCAGACTTTCTCACTCTTTACACTTCCCCTGTCATACTTACTACACCCACTAGAGGTCGTCGCCTAACAGTATGTGGAAATATGAGTCGGAATAAGCTGCTTGCACATTTGACCTTGTTTTCCTGGTGAGGACGGGCTGGTTATAAACATCAGCTTTGTCTTAAAGATTATTAATAATTTCTTACGACTCATAATCAGACACTAACTAACAAGGAGCCAGTTTTTTAACTCAGCAGTTTCCTTAAACTTGACGTATCATTGTCATTTTATTATTTTTTACAGCACATAAATGACATATTTCTCCTTTAACTGTTTTTCTTGTGTTAATCCTCTTAAGCCCTTTCTTTTCTCCATGGTGAGAGCCCCTACATACACACAAACACACACACACATGCTTACTGTATATTGCCTATACCCTACTGTGCCCCTAGTGCCAGCAAATGCATCTGCTGAACTCCCCTTGCACTCTTGGCAGATGGTATTGTCTCTCAAACACACACACACACATTGACTCACACACACACTGCGTGCTCTGACAGGGCCCACACAGCGTTGGGGCCGGGGCCATCTGGAGGCCTGGTAGGGGGAACGAGGCCCCCCCCCAGTGGCTCATGTTTCCGATTCAGCCTCAAATTGATTATCATGTCGCCTGTTTCCTCCAGTCCCGCTGCCCCCCTCCTCCTCACCCGCCACCCCCCCCTAATTTCAATTACCATGGGACGCCACAGGGTCTAATCCTGACCTCACCCACCTCTGTACCCCACTAACATGCCTCCCTGAGTCACCCCTCTCTCCTTCCCTCTCCTTCTCTGACCCCTCTGGACTTCTCTCCCTCATTCTCACAAGGTCTCCCTTTTTCTCTTTTCCCTCCCCGCTCCTCTTTCATGTCTTTATCCATGCGGTTCTGGATGTATTCCAATCATTACCTCCCTTCCTTTTTCTCCATCATCATTATCCGACTCTGAACTTCTATCTTGTGGCTCCCATCTCTCTTGTTTCTTCCTCTGTCTTCCCTCCCCTCTGCCATCTGTCCTTTAGTTTTTTCCTCTGGAGTAAAGTGGAGTCATTTAATGGCCTTCAGTGGCCTTCCGATGCCTTTTCAAAAATCCCATCAACTCCCAACTCCCACATCTGTCAACATCCATAGAGCCAGTATTTGAAATGTACCTTTGTTTAAGTTTTTTTTTCTTTTCTTTTAGTTTTTTTTTTCAGCCCTCCCAAAATTGTAGAGCAGGGATGCTCAAGTTTTAAAGACTGGGTGCAAATTTATGGAGCCATCATATAATTGAGGGCTGCACAGGACAATTCATGAACTTGTCATAAGATTTATGATTGGTCTCATAATGGCATTAAGGGAAATGAGTTTCACAATAAATTCCAATACATTTCTGATGATTAGTATTACCTTTTCAATTGTGTTTGATTACCAAGCTTTGAAAAACATCCTAAATGATGTCCAGCATCAGCCAAAGTTAGCGACAGCCTCCCAGACGCAGGCACGGCATGCAACATCGATTTAATTTGCATCAGTTAAAACAAGGCAAGTAGTACATTAAATGTACGATACCGAAAGAGAAAGCATTGAAATGGAAATATTAAAATGTAATGCCTGCATTTTATGACACATTCAGGGGCCGCACAAAATGTTTCCGAGGGCCTGCGGGCTGCACTTTGAGAACTGCTGATGTAGAATGAAAATGATAATTTTTCTCGTCCCACTGCACATCTACAATTTGGTTTTGGTCAAGATGATGACTTGTGCAAGGTCATCAATTTGTATAGGTGTTTAGAGGTCTTCTCATTTAAAAATGTTGAGTCAGTTGTCAATTAATGAGGGAGATAAGATCCCTCAGCGCAAATATTTTAAGAAATTTAAAAAAAAAAAAATAAGAAAAAAAAAAACTCTTATCTGTTACTATATTGAGTTTACTGAACATTAAATGATGGGCTTTTATACTTACTATATATACTAATATTACATACTAATATACTATATAGTATACTCTTCTAATTTATTTGATTAACTCAGGGGTCTGCAACCTATACGATCAGAAGAACAATTTTTGGCCCAAAATATAAAATAAATAAATAAATAAAAAATCTGTTTGTAGCCGCAGTGATTAAATTCTCTCTTTTCCTCTGAGACTTTTCTATTTTTTGGATTTCGCTACCTATAGATTAGAGACTCATGACTAGCCAACATCCAAATGGAAAAGGTCCTGAGCCACAGATGTAGGCTAGAACACATACTTTAGTGGGCAAAATATTAAAAATTGTTTATAAGTTTATAAGTTGGAGGTGTAAAACACATTTTAGACTTCCAACAATGATAACTAAAGATTAAAATTGTTATTCATGTTCATGTACATTTTTTTTTGCCAAAGTCACAAGGAGCCATTGGAGAGAGGCAAAAGAGCCGCATGCTTCTCTGGAGTCGCAGGTTGCAGACCCTCACTTTAAATGAACATTCTGAGCTTAACTTTAACTGTAATCAATAAGTACATGTAACACAACTTTAAATATTTAAGCTCTGATAACCTCCAGCTTTTGAGTTTATGAACTCCAAAATCTTAAAAAAAAAATACTGCATGCCTGAAAGTATTAAAATATCAGCATGTAAATGCCAGCCCCTATAAACTACTGCTGTATGTTTTCACTATCACTCTGTTCATGTCATTGTTGTGACCACAGTAATGTCCTTGCCATGAGCCTTGCTAACTGTCCTCCTTATAGCTATTTTAAATATGTCATACCACTGTCGCAGCAGTGAGCCATTGTCTTTTACTGCAGGCTGGCAGAACACATTACTGCACTTCATCCAGCCAATGAATGGTCAGCTGGGGGTAGGGGTTGGGGGAGCACTTGACAGGTGTGTTTGTTTCCACTGCTCATAGCTGTGCAGTAGTGGAAAGAGTCAGTGGCTGACTGACTATAATTCACAGCCTCTTTTGTTTGCTAAGTACAATAAATGTGTGGGGATTTGTCCTGGTGGCGTGGCTGCAGGGGATTACACAACAAACATGCTGACAACACAAGGGCAACTAGACATCATACTGTATACTGTGAAAGGGGGCCACATGCATGGCTGGAAAATTAACACTTTTATTAGAAATCAAGTCAATCATCAAGCAAAAATTCTGTGGTTTCAGCTTCACAAATGTCATAATTAGAAACGCTTTTGTGTTTTATATATATATATATATGTAAATGAAATATTTTAAGGTTTTGGATTTTTGAAAGAAATCCACGGACCCACAGTCTGGGAACTTGATGTCTTAATAAACACATATCTGCATATCAATGCACAAAATGTAGGCAGGGGCCAAGATTTTGGTATCAGATGCATTCTGCTTTCCATTTGTGGCAAAGAAGAACGAACCAGTAACAGTTAGTGGGATTTGGTTGCATCCAAGTAAAGAGTCCATGTGGAGAGCAAAAGAGGTCGGCTATCACCAGACAATGATTTAGCTTTAAAAAAAAGTTATTGAGAGCTCAACTCCAATCAATGCCATTCTTGCATTTTAAGTTACTAATTGGACTGTACTGACCGGTGCATCTGTTATCTGGGTATTGTACCCGCTGGCTACAATAGAGCCTCCAAAACATTTGTGATGAGCAATTTAGTAGTTGAAAGCCTACAATATGCAAGTTGAAGTCTTAAAAAATGACACAGTGCTATTGACCTATCCTGTATACTGCATGTATTTGAGAAATGTATTATTAACAGAAATAATTAAATAATTAAACTTTAAAAATCTTTCTAAAATATTTCTAAATACAAAATTATTTGTATTTAATTGCATCAATATGTTCCATAACCCAAAAATATGTAATTACTCACGAAATCAAAGTCAGTAGCAAGTGGAAGATTTAGGCTACGTTCACACTGGAAGCCTTAGTGCTCAATTCTGATTTTTTTGTTTGTCTGTTCACACTTTATTTTTTTAAATTGTGGCCAAAATCAGATTCCGGCGTGGATTTGTCACTGGCCACAACAACAACAAAGACGTCACCTGTAGCACATTGTTGTATGAAAGTACATATGGAGGCCAGTGAAAGTTTCATTCATAAGTTCATGTGCAGTTGAAGCAGCAACTTTGTGAAGAGATAATGAATGGCTTCACAGACTGTCAGGGGGCTACTTTTAACTATACCTCCTCTCCACAAGAGTCTTGCGGCAAGACAACTTCACACAGAGTGAATTCCGACATGACTGTTCACACTGAGTTCGCACTGCAAAAAAATCGGATTTGTATTTGATTTGGGACCACGATTAGAGTCCATTTGTTTTGTGCTGTTCACACTGGCATGAAAAAATTTGAGCAAAAAAACAAAAACAAAATCAGATTCGGACCACTTTTGCCTGCAGTGTGAACACACCCTTACTGCACCAGTTGTTTTCTTGCATACCAAATATCAAATCTTCCCTTTTCTCTTCTCTATTGTACACTATATATCATGAAAATCCATATTTGTGCTAAATCCATAGCATAATTAAGTTTATTGTCTCAGTCTGAACAATATTGACTGTGTAAGCCTGATTTAGGTCTGTTATTTGTCACAGGTCTTGATTTGAAAACGCTGCATTACACTTTTTATTTCCCCTTAGAACTTTTATAAATTGTAAACTACATTATTTCGTCCCGTCCTTGCCTGAACACGGCTTGATTATTCATTGTGTAAATTACTTTACTTGCACCTCCTTCCCACTTTGAGGAATTACAGCACAGCGAGATTCAATAGAAAAATCTAACATAATAAACGAGGCCTGGGGTCTCTTTTCTGCGAGTCTGCTCTCTCCCTCTCTCTGTTGATTATCAGTGGTGAGTTACACTGTCATCCACTTTAATGGGCTCCACGCTTGAAAGTGCAAGACAAGCAGAAATGGAGAGAGCAGAGGGCCGCGAGAGGAGAAGTGAAAGAGAGAAGCCTCAAGGTTTACTCATCCTTCTTTCCCTTCCCTTCTTTATTCTCTTTCTAAAATCTCCTTCTTTCTTTCGATGCTTTTTTCTGATTCTGTCGGCTTTCTTCCCCTCGCTTTCGCTCTCTTTCTGTGTGGTTAATAATCTC
>JAJHUR010090791.1:0-21171 GCA_027495735.1 Lutjanus campechanus
TTGTAAATAAAATATATGTGTGATTGTAAGTTTATTACTGAGCGTCATATTATTTTGTCAGTATTATAATTGTATCTCTGGGCCCCCGTCAATCATGGGCCTGGATATTGGTAGGGACCAGAGCCCTAGAGATAGGCTTTGGTAGGGACATGTCCCTAGCGTCCCTACCCAATTCTACGCCCCTGCTCACCATAGACAACAAAGGCAACAACAGCCAGAGCAAATTTAAACGTACACTGAGCATTTTTCTGTTAAAAAACGACCATGATCACCTGTGAAAAGACATTCAAAAGTGTTTTTTCAACAACTATTTACTACATTGAGACCGTATTTCACTTGAACTTGCAATAGTGACATTTTCAGTCCTCTACAATTTGCTAATAATAGCGTATTCTCACTTTGGAGCCAAACTATGAAGCCACATCCAAATTTATCAGTAGAAAGAAATAAACCAATAAAGATCACCTCACCCAGGACTCAACCCCGGTCTTCTGTGACTTTGTCACTCTTTATACGTTACCTGACTTCCTAAAGCCTTTTGGCCAAAAAGCTCTCTGTCTTCTCTGGCAGAAAGGCCTGAAGACTACATAAATATTACATAAATGTACAGAACTTTTCCAATTACAATGTCCTGGAATCTTCTTGTTGGAAGCATACAGTAATATATACAGTAATGTAAAATATATCCATATTTTATATGAAACATTGCCAGATCAAATGATCAAAATCCATTTGCATCTTTACTGTATGTCAACTTTGTCAATCACCTCTTAAATTTGCTTCACACTCCGTAACTGAGACTAACTGATTGATCTTTTTGGCCTGAGACAAACTCCAAAAGAAAAAAGCCTTGCTTGTTACTGCTCTGCTATGTTCACCTGCTAGTCATTACCAACAGTCTGCTGTTTGGTGCCTGGCAGGCAGTGTACAGTGGGTTTATGGAGCTTTTTTTCTGAAAACACCTGTCTGCTGCTCCAAGCAACAAGGTTGAAGTGTGTTGGGAGACTGAACCGAAGAGTACAGCTGCAGACTGGAAAATCAAAATAATGAGCTGAAAGATGCTAAAGTCCCCCGTAGGGACAAAGGATGGATACCAAATTCAATACTTTTAAGGGTAGCTACCAACCAACAGCACATCTGGATGAGAGAGTAAATTGAAATATAGAGAGAAGTCACAGTGAATCTGAACAATGGCGAGCTGGAAACACTTCTGTCAGAATTAAAAATTTGAATACCTTGTTTTATACATGCACGTTAGCTTACAACTTATAGTCACAACACAGCGCTGAACTATTCACCCTACACAGGTCATGGCACTTGGCAGATGACTTATGCAATTCAAAGATAAAAACAGCTGATTAACTATCTGGCGCAAAGCAGACAGGAAGACACCTAGAGCAACTTCCTCTTTTGATAGAGTCAAACAAACATTTAGCAATAGGTCATGTCATATGCCACATTAGAATATTCATCAACTTTAAAGATAGACATGTACCCAATAACTTATCGAAACACCATTTTAGGTAAAAACATAAAGAGCACTTAGCTGTTTTAAATTTCAGGGCGCTGTTGTCCTGGATTGGATGGGACGTGTGCCAAGAGGCTGGGACCAGCCCGTGCACCAACGAAGGGAGAGCTAAGTCTACACCACAGTTTCTCCCCATCAGTTTAGACCAATCAGATAATAAGCACATTTCCATTTAAAATACTGTGTAACGATAAGTCAGACGCTCTCTTTCTTCGGGAAGTGGCTACAGCTAACTACTTGCAGCTAGCTGCAAGTGGACTGTGGTTTCTGACCAAGGAAAGATCCATGTACGTGCATTTCTATTCTGCCAATGTTAAATAAATTCCTTAAACTGGAACTAAATGGACTTTCTGCAAAAAACGAACACGACCTAACACTTCCAAGTGTGGTTACGCTTTTCAAAACTCGCTGCAATGTCTGTAATGTGAAATGCGAAACTGGCGAGGGCAACACATCATTTTAAACAAAAAATTTATGTAAAAGCTGAAGAGTGGACCGTCTGTGACTTGCAGACTCGGGTATAAGGTAGAAGCACAAAAAGCAAGGAAAGAGGACCAAATCAACAAAATCTGAGCAAGTAAACATAATCAGGTGAGCAAAACGCTCCGCTGCTGGTAGGGAATCATGCAGGGAAGCAACTGATAAGTCCCCACGCAGCAGCCGCAGCTAACGTTAGGAGACCTTTTTTTCACTGTCTGGATGGACATTACCTGCACATCTTTACTAGCGTTAGCCAACATTCAGCCACTGGCTGCATCAGATTTTTGGTACCAACGTACTATTTAGTGCACCAAAACAGTGGGTAAGATTTTTTAGCAAGCCTATGTACCAATAGTAGGCCTGCTGAAATTGCAGACTATTTATGGGGAAATATCTAAGTGTGCAAGCACTACAGTAGTGATGGCAACAGCAACATAGCATGTGCTTCCTCCGTGACACGACATGACAGCATGTCATAGAGGTTGTTGGGACAACTTTGGCAGCAGAGAGTGAGGTAAATAAAGAACAATGTTAAATTGAGAAGTCTGGACTTATATTTTACAGATGAAGTTGCATTTTTGTTATTTTGTTATTTTTGTTACAAAGAGACTAAGGTACCAAATAAAAGGTACCGAAGAGTACCGGTACCGTATCCAGTGTGAACAAAACCCAGCCCTGGCAGACACTTTCAGATGATAATTCACTGCTGGTCTGTTACTCATGACTCCATTTACAAAAAGGACTACTTTTACAAAATCAGCCTCTGTTATATGTTGAAACAGCCTTATCACATTTTTTAAAAATCAAAATAAGGGCAGTAAGTGATTAGGGTTAAAGCTGTGACTCTACTGAATAAAATACTAGAAATTGTCCAGTTTCTGATCAACAGACAGTCAGGTAAAAAGAAAGGAATCCTTAAAACACCTTATCTTCACAAACTTCTGTTTGATGCCTCTCACTGTAATGCAAACCAGGACTTTCACATGATTAAGATTTCTGTCAGCCTCGGGAGATAAACTGAGTGTAGGTGGCATTTTCTCAACTTCTTCCCCTCAAGTAAACTCCGTCCTATTTCCTATTGTGCGGAAACCTTCGGCGCTTTCCTCACACTGCTGCCGCGAAAACCTCCCCATCTCACCGAATCTGGGAGACGCTCAGCGGGGCGCCTGCTGGGAGAGCTGACTGATCCCCTGGGTGCCGGGTGTAAACTGGTCCCCTCCCACCCATATGTCCGGGACAGCGGGGGGAACCGTCACTCATCCGCGCCGCCTCTCCCGGCACTCCCCTAATCGTGATTACTGCCTCCAACCTGGGAGTGTGAGAGAAAATCAGCATCCACCTGACTCTATCAGGGGGAAACTCTTTATCCTTGTTTGTTCTAAAAGAGGAGACGTGCTTATGCTGTTAGGACTCGCACGTTCTCCTTTATGGGATTTTAATTGAGGCAGTTAAGCCTCCCTTGGAGGAATCTGGCTATTAAACACTTGGAGTTGCACACAAACATGTTTCCATATAGAATCCCGGTGCTCAATAGTTACCCGTGAAGCAGAAATAAAGTGAAGGCGGCGGGGCAGGAAGGGGGGGTGTCATTGACCTTTCTTTGCAGCATCTGCGGAGTGTGAATGTTATCATCGGCGAGCAGCGAGCGGACAAAGCTCCAGCCTTTATACACTGCAGCAGCAGTATCACGTGTGTACAGTATGTGTGAGGGTGTGTGGGTGTGTGTGGGGGCGTGGGTAATAAGTATTTATCTGTGTGTACATATTGTCATGTGGGGTGTGTGTTTGTATGTGAGCTAATGTGCAGAATGTGTGTGGTTGGGCCATCTGTGAATATGTATAATGTGTTATTTGTACTGCCTGTATTGGTATTGGATGTATGCATATGTGCATAATGAGACAGTGTTTGTGTGTAAGGGTGTGTGTGGTTTGATGTAAAGTTGCGAGTGTGTTTGTATGGATTATTGCATGTGTGTTGGTGCACATATGAATGTTTATATCATGTGTTTACAGAATGTGTATTTGCATATTTTAGAACACTGGTTCTCAAATCAGGGTGCGGGGACCCGCAGGTGTCCATGGCGCTCTATTAGGATGTCCATGAAACCTTTACATATTATCCTTGTCTTTGAGCTGCTTTTGTTAGGGGGCGCCCAACCCGGCATGGATCCGCTTATTTGATTTGGCATACGCTTTTTACACCAGATGCCCTCCCTGATGTAACCCTGTCCGTTTATCTGGGCAATCTGGGAATGCATCTTTCCCGAGGACACTTCATACGTGGCCAGAGGGAGGTGGGGATCAAACCACCGACCCTGCAATCTGCAGATGACCCGCCCTACTACTTGAACCACAGCTGTCTCCATTCATTTAAATAATCATGGTACTGAAAAAAAACAACACAGACTTGCATAATATTTTGTGGGAGGGTTCGTCATGGGGGAAAAGACAGCTGATTAACTGTTCATGCCAATTTCATGAAAGGGGGCGTGGCACTGGGAGTGGCCTGTAACAAAAAGGTGTATAACATTTAAACGGATTACCATAACATGACCACATTTTTTAACTGTTTGTCATAGACTCTTGTGGGAGGCATCATTGCATTCATCAGATTTGCTTTTTCGGTATTGACCTATGACCCAACCCTTATATTAAGTCACACCCCCTTTCAGAACTCTTGGATCGTTTTTCGTAGTCTCTTGTAGGAAACATTGTTGCGCTCAGCAGAGTTCCTTTTTCATTACTGACTCTACACTGTAGCCATGCCTTTCATGTCTCCCCTTGTCCAAGCTCATGAGTGGTTTCTTGTACACTCTTGTGGGAGCCATCATTGGTTACAATGGTGTGAATTAGCCCCGCCCCCTATACTTTACCCACGCCCTTTCATAACTCATGACCTGTTTGGGTTTTTTTTGTTTTTGGTTTTTTAGGCAGTCTTTATTGGACAAAGCAGAGTTCTTTTTTGATTGGTGACTGTTTGGCTCACCCCCTATACTTTAGACTCGCCCCTTTCATAACTCATTAACCACTTGACATAGAGCCTTGCTGCAGAATCACTGGAGTTGCTTTTTTCATTCATGCAACTTAGTCCTTATACTTTAGTCACCGACGTAAAGTGGATGTGTGTGTGCATACACACGTGGATGCCTGTGTACACATATGTCACAATAGCTGGTTGCAGGTATTGTGATATTGTGCTTGTTTTTATTCATAATTATGAAAATATACTGGCCGATATATCGATATCAGAATTTTTTACTCCCTAAAATCCGACCCCCCAAAATCCAGTGTTGGTCAGACCCTCCTCTCTCTTCTGTTTGACATGGTGCACATATTTTTAACACATGCCTAATACCTTTATGATGCAAATTTCTGGTGTTTTTCGTCCACATAATTAAGTAGCGGTGTTAAAAAAAAAAGGCTGTGGGAAATTATTCTAAGGGACATACATGAAGGGGGTCTCCTTTTTCTATCTTGTCAGGGGTCCTTAGCTGAGAAACAAATGAAGAAATGTGGTTTAGAAGGTACATGTACACATGGAGTGAGTGTGTTTGTGTGCGTGGAGGGCAAAGGCCTGAGTAAAGCAGATAAACAGCCTGAGTCCTCTCCTGCCAAGCAGCCCAGGGGGGCTTGTTGGAGCTTTGTCTGTGTGTGTGTGTGTGGTCAGGATGGGGTTGCCGGGTGGAAGCAGGGTTCAGCTTGGCAACCGGGCGGTGACACCTCACCGCCCCTTTAGCTACTCTGCTGCCGCAGCCTCACCTCACTGTTACAGCGCGGCGTGTATATCTCGGGCTGAAACATAATGGCCTCTAAAGCCAGGATTGATGTTATCGTTGCCACGGGGTTGCTTTGTGAGCCAGTTAATGGGGTTGTTAACCGAATGTGGCCCGGACAATACACCTCACACACACACACACACACCCTCTCTCACCACCACTATATACTCCTGGGGGGGAAAGGAGAGGGTTATAACTTCTCTTTTTCCTAGAGATGATTTTATTTAGCCTTACCGCATGTTTGCTGCCAGGCCTGAGGAGTAGGCTGTAAAGGTTTGATTTTTTTTTCCTTCTTTACGAGAGAGAAAGGAGCCTTTGTCGCTGCTGATGAGTCAGCGGGTTTGGCTTTAATACCTGAACCGTCACAGGAGTATCGATGCATGCACTACTGTTTTTATATCCAATTTTAACCCTTGGGAATGTGTTCCGTGACACTTGCGCAAGAAAGTGAAGATGCAGAACGGCCATTCAGGGCTGCATGATTTCGTGCAGCATGAAAGGTTCAATACTCTTATTTGATAGCTGACATGGGGAAAGGGAGGGGACGATGATGTACATGGGTCCAAAAATTGATGCCCAAACCCAAAGAGTACCTGAAACCGAAACCATATCTGAAAGCTGGGTATATAATCCGTCCTCCTTGCCAAGAAAGTTGGTAAAATACATCCAGGTTTTCTGCTCTTCCTTTCTTGCTGATTCAATCAGCATGGCTAATTTAGAGTAACACCATTTGTTCTTAATAATATGAAGATTAGTTACAGATTCTGAGGACGATGTGAAGCACAGTGTCCTGATCAGAGTGTGTTAGCGGTGAGGATCTCAGCTCCTCGTTCACGGAGCTGTCCGACAGCTCCGCTCCATCGTCCAAGGCCGCAGCAGGCCGCTCCGCTCATTATCGCTCACTCCAAATAAGTTCAGCTTTAGTTTAAACTGTAGCCTGTAGGCCAAAACGCACGAAAAGCTTCAATATACGCACGCCAGTTGAAGCTTCTATTGCCCACTGCAGGCTTCAGATTGATTCACTAATATTGTTATTAGTAATTGCTTATTTCTTTAATAACATATTGTCCTCTGAGGAGAAAATTCCTCACCTTTTTTCAGCTCAGTCTATACGATGACTAAACAGTGCACGATATGTATTAAGGCAGCAGGATCATTTACATCAGTTTCACTAAGTTCACATCAGTGAGGACGTTTTAGACCACAGCAGACAGCAAAGTTAACACCGACACACACCGAGGAGATGAAGAGGGAGAGACAGCGTCTGGACACTTCATCAACAGGACAGTTCAAAATAGTGTGGGTGCAATGGACACTTGGGCATACGTCAGGCTTGTGGTGTGAGCGGTACCTGAGCGAAATTGGAGCTGGATGGAGCAGGACAAAAAGCGACTCTCAATCCTTTAAAAAAGAAAAAAAAAAAGCCGTTCCATGCTCTATCCAACCCTCCCCCTGCTCACGCTCTCCGCTCGCTCCCCCTCTGCTCACATGTTCTGGCTCTGACACAGGTGATAGGTATATTACAGTCATTTTAAATGTCTTTTCAGCAGCAAAAAAAAAAAAATGTTATTAAGCTGCAGGAGCTCACAAACACATTTCTCTTTGAGACATTTTACCACAAATCCCTTCCGCAGTGGTTGCTGAACTCTCTGTCATCTGGTTTAAACTGGTTATGATAGCCTAATCGGTACAATAGACAGGTGAAAACACGCTAATTATATATAATGCATGAAATACAATACAATTCATATTTTACAAGAACCAACAGGACAACAGTGTTTGCTCCAGGTGTTCCAGTTTCACCCACCATCAAAAACATGTACATTAAAGGTCAATTATCCTGTCAGTAACCCTGACAAAGGTGCTGGTGTAGAACTGGATTGGTCCTCGGGCACTGCAGCGGCTGCTCACTGCTCCTAATATGGGTTAAATGCTAAGACTCAATCTGACTGTATAATTGTACTTTGCATGCTTGTATATGTCACAATAAAGTTGACCTTTACCTTTTATCCACTTGGATAACTGATTATTTTAATGTCTGGTCATCCTGCTGATGGCACCAGTACCCCACTGCCATAAATTCACAGTTTTCCTCTGTGCTTATTTGGCAGCACTGCACCACAATGTAGCAATGAAATTACTCGCACTTGCAGAGAAAATGAAGCTAATACGGGTCTAATTTAGACAAATTCTGCTCTAAAACACAAAGGAGTGTAGTCCCAATGATTAGAATTAATGTGCTCAATATTGTGTTGTCTGAAAGACATTTTAGTGATACTACCTGAAGCAGAAACACAAGGGATGAATGTGGAAACAGACTAAACACGTCTCCCGACTCCACTCCCTGCAAACGCCACCGCTACAGAGTTAAATACTGAAGTTAGTGGTGACTTTTCACTTGAGTGGGCCGACTTGACGTATCAATCTGCATTCAGCTCTCCACCCAGACGCAGATAGAGAAATGCAACAACAACTTTCCCTTGTTCTTTGTTTATGAGCCACTG
The DNA here is from genome assembly GCA_027495735.1 of Lutjanus campechanus. Taxonomy (NCBI): domain Eukaryota; kingdom Metazoa; phylum Chordata; class Actinopteri; order Lutjaniformes; family Lutjanidae; genus Lutjanus; species Lutjanus campechanus. The sequence goes on from JAJHUR010090791.1 coordinate 8,288, forward strand.
TAGTTCTAATTGCTGCTGTTTCCCACCACCACTGCACAGTGTCACTTTTTTGTTCTCGCCGTCTCGTAACACTGCAAGATGTGTCGGTTGTTAGCGGTATGTTTTGGGTCCGTCAGGCTTGATTTCACGTTTTGCAGGCTTGAAATTGGGTATCATTTCAAGGAGACATGGCTGTGGGTTGGGACTGTCTCTGGTTACACAGCTAAGAAGTGGGCACAGGGCCTAATGGAGTTGGGAGATAAAAGTCTCTCTTTTCTGGGAGGAATAAAAAACGATGTGCTATCAAATATCCTTCCCCAAAATATAGGTGAAATAGACTCTAATGGCTCCATGCACGTGTGCGTATTTGTGAGTGTGTGTGTGTGTGTCTGTGCGAGGGCCAGTTTTGCTGGTATGCAATATGAATGTGGGCAGAGCGGAATGGTGGCTAATTTGGGGATTCATTTTGAACAAAGCCCTCAGTCCTTTTAAGTGCTCCGGTTACTGAACAGCAGGGAGGGTTTGCAGAGCGGTATACCTGCAAGACTCTTCTGTCAGCATTAAGTCCTGGTGCGGAAACTAGCCTCACTTGGCGAGCTGGAGCGGACGTAATAAGACCTTGATGGAGGATGACGCTAATGTGCTAATGCTGTTCTGAGATCTGAAGTGTGGTGTCGTCCGTTTCGCTGGAAGGATTCTGCTGTGGCTCTTGCAGCATGTGGGTGGCACACAGGCAAGCACATGGGCAAGAGTGATAAAACAGAGTGATTATTAGTTATTATTAGCCTTTGTCTGATAGGCCTCTCAGTATCAAGCTATCTTCCACTGTTGAAGTCGAATAGGTGAAAATGGAGATGATGCATGAACGTGGATGTGATTTGTACTTTCTTCTTTGGATTTACATGAACAATCTTAGATAAAAAGAAGTTTTAGATCATATTTCAGAAAACTGTCTGGTTGGTTTCTAGCATGAGGTATAGAGCTTCCGGAATGATACCATTATTGATTTTATAAGGCGGCACACTGGGGCCTTTCTGTGCAGAGTACAGGTTGGCGTGATCAATACTTTTGGTATTACCAAAACTAGCCTAAGGGTGTTTTCATATTAGGTACTTCGTACTGTGCCTGAGTACGATTGCACCCTCCTCCTCCTCCACCCCCACTGCTCAGCTTGCACATTAGTAATATTCTGCACCCAAATACACTTGCATTAGCAACCCCCTGTAGCCCGCTACATTTAAAAAAATATATCTATACAGTATGTATTTCTAAAGGATCGCATGTTGCAATTTGCTGATATTCTACGGAAAAAAAAAGCTTGTTCAACAATATTTCTTTGTCAGAAAACATGTTGCCAGAGCAGATTAGCATGTTATTAAGTGACAGCAATGATCAGTTACACAACAAAACGCTCAATTTTCACCACATATTCTGTGGCGTTTGTTGAAAGCACAGACAAATCTGACAATGTTCAAGCTGGCCTTTTTCATCAGGTGTTTTAAATTTGAAGTGACAGAAGAGCATGGCTAACCATCGCATACACAAACAAAATGACATTGCTGTTTTCATTTTGTTTGTTAAGAATGACGAATATATGTTGGTGAAGGAAACAAAAAAGGACCTTTCCAAAATTATTGCACTTTCTTGCAGTGCTTAAACTTTGAAGCGGTCCCCCCTGTGAGATGACAATAGCATCAGTGGCCCCACGCCAATTTGAGTTTGAAACCCGTGATTTATGTTGTTGCCATAGCTTAGAAAAGCCTGCCAATTACAAGATATAGCAGTCCTCTTCCTTGTTTTGGTGTTTTCACACCTGAGATCATATGAACAGTTATACACAGTGTTACACAGTGTTCACACTTATCCAACTAATTTGGCTTGGGGGTCAAGTGTACCCGCGTCCCTGATGCAAAAGTCTTCTAAGTCTTGTTTTGAGAATCAAAAAAGCATCAATGGGACAATAGGCCTACTGAATTAGTGCATTTCCTTCTCCTCTGCTGCTGTGTGCATGTGTAGATCACCACCTTAATTTAGAGAATTCAAATTACTAGTGCAGTGCCCTTTTGGAGCATGTGTTGTTCAGAACAGGCCGATTGCTTGGCTCCCAGTATTCCTTGCTGCATTCTCAGGAACTGCTCATCCGATCAACTTCACTCTTGAGACTGCATTCCCTTGGTACCTCAGCAATACACCTGCCAAGTGTTAAGTCGACTGGATGAACAGTTCCCAAGATATGCGAAGGACAGTCATACACACATACTATACATACATACATAGTACAAACAGACAGAGATTCCCTCCCTTATAATTAGATCATGGGGCTACACCACCATGTAGCAGTCAAATTACACAAAAGTGGTCAGGGAATATGCATTTTTTGTAACAAACACCCTGCCCACAGTCCCCACTTTTCAAAATTTGTAGCAGGAGCAGGGAAAAAACAAGTTGGACAAAATTCAGAATGACAGAAAATGGCTCTAGATGCAGTGGGGGGTTTATAAGGAAGTTTCAGAGACTTGACCCCAGGCCAAAATGAAAAGTTTGTTGTTATAGTGCCACCAGTAGGCGATTTGTTAATTTTAGACCAGTGGGATGGCCCAGTGGGAGTGTCCTAGTCATGAAAAGACTGGGTACATTAAGTAACACAATTTGTTTTGTTCATCTCCCACTACTGACTCATGAGAGACTCTGCTCTTCAAGATCCAAGATGAAATTGACAGAAGGGTGAGGCTTAAAAAAAATAGGTGCAATTACCAATCTGTCTGCTACTTCAGCACCATGGAGAGCGCCATGGTTTTATCAGTTCACAACACAGTAAGGCTACTGGTATTTCAGAGCCATGGTCAGGGCCATAGATTCTAAGTCAGATGAGGGATCAATGAGTCAGGCAGACTAGACCAACTAACTCTCTGATACTAGGGGATGGACACAGGGGGGTGGCAGGCTAACAAGGGGGATGTATGTATTTTGGTCATTTTGCTAACATGGGGGATTACATCCACCTCTAATCACCTACTGAACACCACCATCTGGCCAAATTACACCAAATTCGACAAGGCACTCCCTTGGGTCCTCAGCAATACACCTGCTAAGTGCGAAGCCCATCAGATGAACGGTTGTCAAGAAAATTGAAGAACCAACTGACACACACACACACACACACACACACACACACACACAGGTTGAAGTTTGTTCCTTTATAGTGAACTAAACATTGTTATTTAACTGTCAAAACTGTCCTTGGCCTTAATGTGCATGGGATGAAGTAATTAACAGGTAAAAAGACATGCTGAATGTTTGGCAAGTCATTTGGTGGTAATAAAAATGTATTCAGCAGTAACCCATTAATGATGCATTCACCTCATGACACATGGCTTTCCCTTACATGATAATGCACCAGTTTTACTAATAAACCTAGTATTTATAATTCTGTTCTGCCCCTAATATTACTCTGTAAGGGATCAAAATAGCATTTCTTTTGTATCACCCACCACTACCATGGAGTTTGCATGTCGTTCAGTTGGAAAGAAACACTTTTCTGCCCTGCCTGTCTACCATATGAATAGACAGAAAAGACTAAGGTGACAACAGTTTGCCACCCCAATCAACCTATCACCATGACAACATTGCACCACTTTGAAATAAGGCAGTGTAGGTCCATATTACCAGTCAAGGACCTTCTTTACTGCAAACTGCCCTGAACCATGCCTGTGCGGAGCAGGATGAACCAATGTTCAACATTACAAGTCAAAGTCAAATTCAAGCACTTTTCAAGCTTTTTCAAAGTGCATTTTGAAGGTTTTCAAGCACCTTACAACTGTGGAAAATGACATATCTACAATATTTTTGTCATTTTTTAAAGAAAAAAAGGAATATGTTTGAGTTGTGGATGAAACAAGACATTTTAGGTCTTTGGGAAACATTGAGCAGTCTGAGGAAGAGCCATTAGCTTGAAACATCAATACGCCAATAAATTGTTCAAAGGGGAGCTCTTTTGGTGTGCAGATATTTTCAATTTCTTTTATGTGTGATACTTTTTCAATCAAGCACCCAACCCATTGAGCTCAGGGATGTGCATGTCTTTCTTACATTGTTTTTCTTTGGGGGACACTGGCCAACATTTTTCACCACTTTCTGACATTTAATGGACCAAACAACCAATCGATCAATCAAGAAAATAATCTACAGATTAATCTGCAATAAAAAATAATTGTTAATTGCAACCCTACATCCTGCGTAACATGGTGAGCCCTTATAAAACTATCACAACAATAACTTCAATTTCTTTTTTTTAATTTTCAAGCCAACACTCATCGAACCAGCGACCTCCCGGCTTGTTGTGGGTGTTGAGTGGCAGTGAGGCTTGAGTGTCTTCATTTTGTGGAAAAGTCAAAATAAAATTAGGCTCCCCAACTTTTTTACTTCCTTCACTAAAAAGTGAACAACTCAGTCAGACAGACCTTGAAAGCACCACATCAAGATTCAAGCATTTTCAAGGATTTCCAGCACCTGCAAAAGAACCCTGCGATTTGATTTTAATGACTGATCTGTGTGACCAGATGTGCTCTCAAAATAAACCCATACGAACCCTTACCTTTCTTGAAATGAATGCATAGAAATTTGACCTCAGCATGTGGAATTCTGTAGACACTGCAGTCTTGTAGATGGTGAGTTGACACAACTGGCGTGCTGCTGATAAGGCGCTCAGGTTATGCACAATGAACTGTGTGCAGAATATGCGCTGTATTTCATAAATTATAAAACATCTCAAGACACACAGCCTGTGGCTACATGCTAGGCTCTTGATAAATAAAGCGGCTGTGATTTCAGTTCATTTGGCTTTATTAACATGCAGGCACACAGTGCAGCAGACCATTACAACCAGTGCAGATAGCGGCACCTGTCCATTGAGTATTGCATGAATTAGTGATGGGATCTGCACCGCTCCTCAAAGGCATCAAACAGGAGATGACACAGAAAAACATGCTGATAACACCTTTAACACATACGAACATGATGTGATTTGCCGGGTGTTGTGAAGGGAGCGTCCATATTTATCATGGCTGCTGCACTGGGGGGCGGGAGTGTTTATGTCACTGACTGATATAACCACAGGATGAGAAGCTAACTCTTTTCACTGCAACACTGGAAGCTGAATCAAAAATAGCATCTGTTCCTTTCAGTCTTTTTTTTTCTAAACCAGACAGAAAGGTTTATTGAGTAGAAAAGAGGCTCTGATCGATGGTCGGCACCTGTCAAACCCACTAACTCAACAGCCATCGTCATAATTTACTTGCAATTGGCTGGAGGTAAGCAGCAATTTCACACCTTGCTTCCAAGACATGGGAGCTAACATTTGAAGGAGGGATCAAACCTCTACACCAAACCCTTCAATTCCTCCCCAACTGTGTTTCTTCACATATATAAGATTACAAAGGTAGAATGATGATGATAGTGAGGAATCCTACACTGCTGCTGAAGTTTTTGAAGCCAGTGAACAGGACAGTGTACGGTGGTTTTGAATTGTATGACTTTTTTAAAATCGATTTTTGCATCAAGGCAAAGCTGTGGCATTAGGGCTTTAATTCTGTCATTTTAGATGTACTGGACTTTGATTATTTCTGTTGGATTCTGTTACTAAAAGATGCCCACACCACCATGTTTACTTACTGTCAAATGGGAGAAGGTCCGCGTTTATCAAAATGTTAAAAGTCGCCTTCAGTTATTACCATGTGCTCACAGCAATTAAGCTTTGCAAACAGTTGCTTGTTGTTAGCTGACTTTTTTGACCCATATTTTGCCTCTCAAGCAGCATACAAGCTGCCCTACCATCTGTATTTTGGAATTGCATTTGTTAAATGGACTCGCATTAATATAGTGCTTTTCTAGTTTATTGACTGCTCAGTGCACTTTTGCACATTCACCCTTCCGTTCGCATAATCACAAACATATTCACAGACCAGTGGAAGAGCCACTGAGGGCAATTCGGCGTTCAGTATCTTGCCCATGGGCATTTAAGCATGCAGACTTGAGGAACCGCCAATCTGCCCGTTAGTGGGTGCCCCACATTTCAAGGCAGCCGTAGAGCAGCAACTCCAGTGTTTTCAAAGGTAAAATGACTGATTTTGCCTAAGCAGTCTTGTAGCATTGGTGAGAGTGATATGTGGCAGTTTAGCGTCTGAAAAGGCTGTTTGACGTTGGGCTACAGCTATCGAATATTTTAGTAATCAAATATTCTACCAATTATTCCATTGATCAATCAATTAATTGGATGAAACATATTTTTGCTTTATTAAAAAGTAGTAAATATACCCAAGAGAAAATAAGAGAAGTCTCAAAATGAACTAACTAGTTTTCTTTTTAGAAAAAATTAACATTGTATAATACTACACAGTATACTACTAATACCATATTTACTGTATTATAGTATACTATAATACATAGATAATTATACACTATATAACATGATATTACCACACTCTGTAGTCTTGCTCAGTATGCCACTCACAATACTATCTGATTGGTTACACACCATGAGTAATAGCCAATCAACACTGGAAGTTGTGTGACAGACAGGCAGGAAACAGAGCTGCTCCGCTGAGCTGAGAGGAGCTGTGTGTCAGGTTAGATATCACTGAAGTTACAATAAACATCACAATCTTATGATCTATTTCTATGATGACGAGCATGCCCAGTTTCCCAGTTACAACACTAGAAATGCCCGAACTTACAGCATACAGGAGTTTCATGATGAAGGCGAAAGCACCAGCTTTTAAATTAGTCGCTCTTCAGATTCAAACGCAGCGTGCATCTGTCTTGTCTTTTCACTGCAACTCTGCATTGAGATGTAGGGAATTATTACTGTAAAAAGTAACAGCAGCAGTAAAACTAGATTTAACATTCTGATGGTAAATTTAGTCTCTACGGACTACGTACCAACTGCATTGCATTGCACTAGTACTGCAATGTATGTAAGAATTAAACAACGCTTTGATGCAAATTCTTTGCATTGATGACACTTACTCATCAAGTTACAAGTTTCTTAAGGAAACATTTTTTGCCCTAGTCTGATGCCAAGTTAAAGTGGTGAAAATACTCTAAATATAGCGTACACTTAAACTGATGTGGATTTTTTTTAGGTGGCTAAGATATGTTTTGCTCCTGACCCTGTCCACAGTTTAGCTATGCTGGTGCTACTGCTGCTTTTCCAAACTGGGGACGAACCGACCACCATCTACTGTAGCTAATACACTGACTATGGATAAGTACCTCATACAACGCCACTTCAAATAATCCAGACGATCCTTTTAACATAAACAGGATCCGAATCCTGCTCGTGTCCACGACCACATGTTAGAAAGGGTGGTTTAATCCAACTAGGAAATCCTGGCTTTTTTATACAATTTTTATGCCTTTTTGTATTGCCTCAGGCATGTTTTATTTCAGTCATCCCTTTCATTCACCCTTTGTGCAACAAGTCTTCTTATGAATGACAAAATATGGTGTTTGTCAATGCCTCGGATGTGATCCATATGAATGTACCAAATAGACTAAGGTGAGTCATGCCGTCAGTGGTAAGGTTTGGCTAAGGAAATTCAACTACTTGGTCAAGTTAAGTAAATGCCTTCTCTACTGCAAGACGACAATCGTGTACATCACTGCAAGAGGATGCTTTTCAAACGTAAGTCAGTTTAAATGTTTGAACAAATAACCAATCATTTCTTCTGGTGAGGAGTGTCTCCTTCTGTTATGTGGATGAAGTCTGCCAGAATCTGACCCGCCACACTGGCCAAATGTACGTTAGGAATAGGGTGAACATTTGTGACTTTACTTTGACTTCAATACATGTTTTGACAGCGCTTAGGCACAGAATGTCCCATTAATGCAGTTTCTGAATCCCTAAAACACTAACAGTCTCCTCTGTCTGCTTCTATACAGATATTTGCTGTGTGGTATAATTTGCACTGGCAAAAAAAAAAAAAAAACAGATTCAAAAGTTTCCTCTTTTTTAGTGAAAAGTGGCCTGTAATGTGTCTAGTACCACTTACATGCTGAATGACATTTCTGAACAGCCTAAGCTATTCTGAAAGTAAGAATATGTGGTGATTATGCTATAAGATCCATCCATTTTCTTCCACTTATCCATGGTTGGGTCACAGCGGCTGCAGGCTAAGCGGGGTAATATAATAGAGATGTCTCTCGCCCCACCAACGTTTTCCAGGGCCTCCCGTGGCATCCCGACGTGTTCCCAGGCCAAATGGGATATGTAATCCCTCTAGTGAGTTCTGGGTCTACCACGGAGTATCCTCCCAGTTGAAAACCTCCAAAGTATGGCGCCCAGGAGGCATCCCAATCAGAAGCCAGAACTGCAGCAAGTCTACTTTGAGCTCCCTCCGGACGTCTGAGCTCCTCACGCTATCTCTGAGGCTGAGCCCAGACATCCTACAAAGGAAACTCATTGTGGCCGCTTGTATTTGCGATCTCATTCTTTAGGTCGTTACCACAAAGCTCATGACCATAGGATGTGGGTTGGATGTAAATTCACTGCTAAATCGCAAGTTTTGCCATCTGGCTCAGCTCCCTCTTCGCCACAATGGTCACAATCTCACACTGCATTTTACTATCACTCACTAACAATATCCCAAAGTAAATGTAAGACTGTGAATGAGTAAAAAACCAAGCAGAAAGAGATGGTTCACAGGGTTAACATAGGTCTTTATCTTGCAGGTTACTTTAATGACATCTAAACAGATATCTGAATGAAACATCACCTCTAAATTGAGGGCAGTGCCTTTGAAGTGAGGGCGACAAAGTCTAATTCCATCTGCTTCAGAGCCAGTGGAGCAGTATTTTGGGTGTGCCAGTACATTGGGCAGATATTGCCATTTTCTACAAAGTCTAATATTGATCTATGGGACAGCACCCCATTCCCATCTTACCTTTATTGGATGGTTAACAGAAGAGAACCAGAGGAAATATGTGGAGAGAGAGAGGGAGAAAGATGACACGGGACAAAAGTTTTCTGCTGAACTAGAACCCATCAAGTTGAAAGCTTTTGAGCAGAGATGATCCTAATGCAACGTTTTAATGAAGTTCTTGTCATCCACATCCGAGTTAATAAGCTAGACTGTGGCAAAGCTTACAGCAGCAACACTCTCATCTAAAGATGTTCCGATACCATTTTTTCCTTCCCCACCACTAACCCTGCATGGATGTGATATGATCATAGACCGTATATTAAATAGTGAACAGAGCTTCTGGGTCTGTAAAGTGAAGCCAATGCGAAAGTGCTTTTAAACCTGCATTGTTAGTAATGGCAAGCAGGGGGCCACTCCACTGGTTGCATAAAGAAGCCCGATTATGGCAAAATTACCCTATTTCACACTTGATTTATGACCTCAGCAAACAGCTTCCTAATGAGTTTATGGTCCCAGTCACTAGTTCCAAGTTCTCTTCAATACAGCATGATGTTCATTTTGTAAATTATGGTTCTATTTAGAGTAAAAGACGATAAAGTAGGGTATGCTTTAGACCGAAGGCAAGTCGTTCTCAGTGAATCTGTCCAGTGCAACACACAGCACTCACAAAACTCAGATCAAACAGTCAATCTAGACAGTATTGATCAAATATGGATCAAGATTCTGTTACTGCATTGCCTATTTCTCGCCTAAAATGTTTTCAGAAACACATTTTAGTGAGTTCTTGTTTGTAATACAAAGAAAAATCATGACCAGGTGGCCGCCAGTTTCCGGCAGAGCCTCATCAAACTCAGATCAAACTGTCAAACTAGGCAGTGTTGATCAAATATTATAATAATAATAATAATACTATTTCTCACCTGATGTTTTCAGAAACATGTTTTAGTGTCTAGATCGCATTGTCATACTAGTATGACAACAGCATTCAGGCTACTTTGAAGCGTCTGTATAGGCTCTGTATTATCCACGCATGTCAGGGCGTCCAGCAGCGAAACTTTCTGTGCAATCTGCTGTTTTCCTTCGATATGTATGAATATTCCTGAAGTATTTTCCGTCAAGATCATGCATAGATGCTGCAATGTGTGTGGATGAGCAAAAGAGGTAAAGAAAAAAAGTGAGTGTCATGGCTGCTCAATACAGAGGGATTAAGGTTTAGCAGTGAAGTTGTCTAATGGCAGTAAATGTACAGTGTTCCCATGAAAACACTGAAAAAGTCCTAGAAATTCCTGTATCTTGCTTCTCAGCTGCTGCGTAAAGGGCAGGGAGAGTCTGTGGGATTAAAAAGGAGCAGAGTGAGTTGATCTCGGGCTGTGGAGCACACTCTTCTCCACCTGTGTTACATGTAGATAAAATACGTAACTTTTACTTGGCACTGGCCTGGCTTTTGTGCATGTATTGTTAAAAAAAATAGACTTAAAATGAAAGTTGTTTCTGTTTCGTGAGATGTGCGAGTGAAAAACACATGTGGCTCACTGGTGGTTGAGACAGGGGGTTACGCTGTAATATAAGAAACTTAGTGGCCAGGCAGGCCGACATAATTTCTTTCTGAATGAGTGAGCCGAAACCAAGTTCTGCACAACCTCCAGTATGTCAACCAGCAGCTATATGCTCTTGTCTTTACCAACCATGGCGACCCTCGTAATGCCAAACTTGACGTCACACTTAGTTATGATTACTGTTATTATTGTATGGTCTGGCTCAGGTTAAAAAAAATGCCGCTTGGGCCTAATAATTTATGTGATATTGGATCATGCATAGACTTGAATACTCACCAATACTCACTCCAGTATTTTAGACTACCAGAAGCATTTCTGATAGTGGTATACGTATCAATGGGTATCAATCGGTATCAAGTTCTTCCTCTTTTTTGATTTTTCATGAAAAGTTTCCTAAAATTTGTTAAGTACCACCTACATGCCAAAAAATGACATTTCCAAACAGCCTAACATATCCTTAAAAAAAACATAAGAATATATGGCAGTGATACTGACAATGTCATAAGTCTGTAAATGAGTAAAAACAAAGCAGAAAAAGATAGTTCAAAAAAAGTGATCAGAACAAGCCAAAATTCAGACCTTATTTCAGCCATCTCGCCAGTCTTTCTCCAAGTGATTCAGCCTTTTTGGATGGATTTATCAAGTGACTCAGGAAACTGCGAGGAGCGAGGAGGGGATTGGGGAGGAGAAAAGATCAAGTGGTTTACTCTAATGAGCCCTGTCAACAGTGTTCTGCCTATAAACAAATAGGGCTGACAGATGACACAGTGGCAGCACTCGTCTCCGTCTCTCCGGCAAACCACCTGTCGACGCCGCTTTGGACTCCAGGAAATGTGTCGCCCTGTCGAGAAGGCTTTCCGCCGCCTTTCCTGTCTGTCATCCATCTCCTCTTCTTCTCCTTCTTCTCTAAAACACAGACTCACACTTTTCAGGGTATCATGGAAAGTCATTAGTCATTATTTTCTCTGCTGTCTCTCTTCCCACATGTACGCTGTCACTTGCCAGCTCTCTGCCGCTGCTCAAGAAAATTATGAATTATGCCCGTGTCTCACTCTCTACAGGGGCTGCGACTGGGAGGCACCAACCATGGAGCTGCTGCTTTGTTTACTCCTTTTCTTAAACGTGCCTCTTTTTTTTTTTTTTCTCCAGGCCCGTCAATCACAATTTAAACCACCCTGGTCACCAAATACGCCGCAGTGCACCATATTGAGACGAACCGCCTAATTTGTATCAGCATTTCACAACTTGTCAAGCGCGTTTGGTGTGACAAAAAGGGAGAAGCCCACTTTTCTGTTGTTGTCATTTATTCCCAGCACAGTGGAGACCGCCCGCCACTAAATGTTCTCCATTTCTTAATTTCACCGCGAACGCCAGCATGGATCCACCAGCGTAGCCCCGCTGCCGTTCACTCGACTTTAATTGGTATTCACTCGGAAGCTTCGCAAGCTGTGCCGCCGCAGTATGAGGCTGTTTGACTTTAGTAAGAGCATGTCAGATTAAAGTGTTATTTATAAGAGAGAGTGGATGCACAAGAGCCAGAAGAGTCAGGGGTGGAGGGGTATTGGGTATTTGGTCTTTTCCAGTCCCCTAACACATTCCTCGCTTCTAATCCAGCTGTGGGTATCAGGCCTCCAGGCTGTGAAAAGCTCTGAGGAGCAGTGAGAAAACACATGTGACAGGCCCTAAGCCGATGACTCAGATTAAAAATGGGTGCTGTATACCCATCTGAAGCTATATGACAGGGTGACGAACATTTCCCACTGGGGACTTGCAGCGTGTTGCCTAAGAGGATTTTCAAATAAATGTCTTTTTTTCCCTCCTCTTTAATGCGTTCAATAGAATAAGAGCATTGTGCGGCGTGCTGTGTTCACATGCCTTTTGTGTTACATAATATGGCATATTGTCCTTGTGTCGCTCGCACAGCGAGCCTACACACGCTCTTTGAAGTGGTTAAGTGTAGTCCAAATTATTAATGCTAATTCTGCTACAGCTGATTTAGCTTTCCTCTTGTTAGCAGCATTGAGTGTTCAAAACATACAGTAGAGGCCCCCGAGGGACTGTGTTTCTGCCAATTTCCTTAGCCATGCTCTCAGAGCTCAGCAGAGAGGGGGAGAATGCACTGATTTAGGAAGTGTGTCAGCCTTTCCTAAGAACTTATGCATAACTAATCCTGTAAAACCCATTGATCACTGACGCAAGCCTCTAGACGTATTGAGGTATTGATTAAAGATTCCTTAAGGACCCTTATTTAGAATACAGGGCTTTCCTTTTTCCACTTCTCTCCTTTTTCTGCACATGCCTAAAACAAAGGCCTGAACCCAGCCTGTAAATGCCTCTTTGACCTGACCTTCATGAACCTGAATGTCTAATCTAAATTCAAAAGCCCATCCAGGACCCAAGGCGATATTGTCAGCCATGGTAGTAGAGCTAC
>JAJHUR010090792.1:0-32874 GCA_027495735.1 Lutjanus campechanus
ATATATAAGTCACAGGCTAATATCAGGCAGGTAATATCGGCTGACTGACTGATATATCTGTCTGGTTCTATCAGAATCTCCCTTATGTTGACAGTTAAATAATTCAATACTCAGTCAACAAAAATCTACTCAAACTGGTCCTTCTCATCCCAGTAAAGTTTGATCCAACAGCACTCAGAGGCCCACAGTGTTTCCATGCGGAGGGTCTTGGCATGGATAAAAACTGTGATACATCACGCAGTGTGTTAATGCTATTGTTTATCATTTGTCAGCCAAACAATGACACTAAGATACTGGCAGCGTGATTTGTTTTTACACTTTTCCCTGTCAGTCAATCTGTGAGAGTGGGCGTCATACCGCTCCTCCAAAGAGAAACATTCCAGTGTAGTAAGTTTTTCGGTGCTGGCGTGCTCAAGCGCAGTGTCATGCTAAGAAAATATGAAAGAGGCCTCTGGCATGATGGCAGGCAGGCAGTGTGGACAGATGGTTGGTCCAGCTCAGACGTACAAGGAGAAGCCCCAGCAGAACGCATGAATCATCGTTCCACCAACTGTTCCTCTCAGCATGTCTTCAGAATCCGACTCACTCGCTCTTTGTTTTCGTGGCCCGACAAAAATGTCATATTACGGTGAAAAATCAACAACATGATGATGGAGTGATGCTAAACCTCGAGGCAGGACTGCAGGTCTGTGTTATCACAGAGTCATGGGTGGATTATGAGACAACGGGCCCCCGGGAACAGACATTTAAAAGGCCCGTCCTTTACAGGAGCATATCCAGACTGAAAGAAGCACATTCTTATTTTATAGCTGCTTTATCTTTTGTTATCTTTTTCAGCTAAATTTGTGTCTCTTTGTGGTAGTTTTGTGCCTCCTCGTAGTAGTCATTTGTCCTCTTGTGGAAATTTTATTTCCCTTTGTAGTACTTTTGTGTCTCTTAGTGGTTGCTGTCTCTTTGTGGTCATGTTGTGTTTCTTTGTATCAGTTTTCTGTCTCTTTGTGGTCTATTTGTTTCTCTTTTTAGAGGTTTTCTGTCACTTTGTGGTTATTTTGTGTCTCTTTGTAGTACTTGTCTGTCTCCTTGTGGTTATTTTGTGTCTAATTGTAGTGGCTGTCTGTCTCTTTGTGGTTATTCTGTGTCTCTTTGTAGTGGCTGTTTGTCTCTTTGTGGTTATTTTGTGTCTCTTTGAAGTGGCTGTCTGTCTCTTTGTGGTTATTCTGTGTCTCTTTGTAGTGGCTGTTTGTCTCTTTGTGGTTATTTTGTGTCTCTTTGTAGTAGTTTTCTGTCTCTTTGTGGACATTTTTTATTTCTTTGTGTTTATTTGTTTTCATGTTTGTGTTTCTTTGTTGTACTTTTCTGTATTGTTGTGGTCATTTTGGGTCTCTGTAGTATTTCTTGTCCATTTGTGGTCATTCATGTCTTCTTGTAGTAGAATTTTGTCTTTTTCTGGTCATTTGTGTCTATTTATGGTCATTTGGTGTCCCTTTGCAGTATTTTTCTGCCTCTTTGTGGTTATTGTTTCTTGGTGGTAGTAGTTTCTTGTCTCTTTGTAGTCATTTTGTGTCTCCTCCTCTTTGTAGTCGTCTGATTGACTTTCTTGGAGAAATGTTAATAGTCATCTCAAATAGACACTCTGGCCCTGAGGCCCCCTGACACTTTGGGCCCCTGGGCCTGATCCCGGTTAGGCCCGTTCAGTAATCCGTCCACGCACCAGGTGTTTGAAGCATCTCTGAGCTCAAACCGCTTGGACTGATGTGCTTTGAACTGTAAAAATATTTATAGGGATTGAGGCATTAAAGCTTATGGCGGTGCTTCTCAGGAAAGCTACTTTTGCTGCAGACTCACTTTCACTTCTTAAAATGATCAGTAGGTGTGAACAGCATATCAAAAAGCAACAGCTTTTCACTGCGGGACCCTCTCAAAAATAAAAACACACATTTTCCACAACAGAGGTTCATTCAAAATATCTTTATTGTCCAAATACAAATAATTTATACAAAAACAAGCCATTATTATTATATTATATATTATTATGTTGATGTACCAATGGTGCTCATTTAGGTCCTGTTCCATTTAGTGTAGAGGAGCTGTTCCAATGAGTCATACAAGACGTTCATTCAGAGTATATTGACGTTTGGTATTAAGAGTTGTATGGTCTGCACAAAACAAGATCAAACTGGGTGGCAAGATAACTTGGGACCCAATGTGTATTACCTACATGACGAATCAGTACACCATGAATTTAGCTCACAAGCTCATAACAGACCCTCTACGGCCTGAATAGCTTCAGGGCGAAGGCACAGCGTGCCCGGGACGTGGACTAAAAGAGGCATCGCATCCTTTGATCCCACGCAGCATTCAGCTGCTCAACAGGCTGTCATCACACGGAGTGAATATGGCACTTTCTTGGACTTGCACTTGATGTCCTTCATGGATTTCCCAAAATGATGCTTTTTATGATGTTTATGTTTGCTGTTATATTTTGTGCTGAGTGGGAAGAGGGAACACACACCAGTTTGAAGAGGTGCCGACCATGAAAAAGTACAGGTGTGAAGGAAGGTCAGTAACTCATGGTCACGATGCAAAAAGATAGTTTTAATAATTTACTAGTCTTGTGTAGTCAGACTTCTCTCCAGTCCAGGATGCTGCTGCAAAATAAAATTGAGGGGGAACTTGTTTTGGTGGAACATTTGCACGTTGGAAGGTGAGGTCTGGCATTAGCTTGTTTACTTTCACACCATTAGCATCCCAGGTGCAAATTAGCCCTTTCCAGTGTGTAGGTTGCAGCTCTGAGGTTGTTCTTCTTTCCCTGGGACTTTGAAAATGCAGATAGCGGACGCTGTGATACCACAGCCAATGGCTGGACTTATACCTGCAGTTTGCATGCTGTGAGTCACACTAATAATTCACCAACAGTTCAAAACAACGACTACAAAGCATCTGTTTGAATTGACTGTTAACATTTCTTGGTGAAAGTCAATCATACAGCCACAAAGAAATGCAAAATGACATTAAAGAGACACAAAATGACCACAAAGAGACAAAAAAGAGACTTAAAACCACTACAAAGAAATACAAAAAGACCATAAAGAGACAAAAAGTACAAAGAAACAGAAAATGATCATGAAGAAACAGAAAATGACCATGACGGACACCACAAGGACAAAACAGCTCTACAGACATTATATGGACGATTAGCCACAGGTGTGATCATCTCATCATCAAGCCTCTGCAGCAGCCTGATGAGAAGAAGCCTTTTCCTCTGAATCATGTGTGTCGAAGAAGGGAAACATCTAAAACATGCAGGGCAGCGGGCCCTGAGAACCACGCAGGGTTTGGAAACACTGGTCTAGAAAACAGCCCAAAAGTAAATCTAGAATGAACATATTAGACATATATTTGGTGGTTTTGTGTCTTTTTGTTGTAATTTTTTGTCTCCTTTTGGTAGTTTTATGCCTTCATGTTGTATTTGTGTCTTTTGTGGTCATTCTGTGTCTTTTTGTGGTGGCTTTTCTCTCTTTGAAGTCAGTTTTATGTCTTTTTGTAGTAGCTTTTTGTCTCTTTGGTTCATTTGTGTTTCTTTGTGATTATTTTATGTCATACATAAATATCATGTGATGTCATGTATGGTTGTTACTGTCCCTTTATGCTCTTTGTGCGTAGCAAATTCCCCCAGGGCAATAAAGGTTTCTATTATTATTATTATTATTATTATTATTATTATTAGCTGAGCAGTAGGGAGATTTTCATTTATAAAGGCACTTTACTGTGTTGAAAACGTGTGCATGTCATTAGTCTAATTAAAGTGCACAGCAAACTGCTTTTACAGACAAGTGCCCCCTTAAACTTACTCCAACAGAGCTGCTGTGATTGTCTGATAAATGTTGTGGTTAAAAAAAGAAAAATGAAGGATATTTTCAGAGTTTCATGCTGTGTAGTTAAAATAAGAAGGTTGGATATGTTATTTTTATTCTCTCTGGTGTTACATGTCATTGGTTCACATTTACAGTGTACTTCCATCATGTGTTTCCTCAGTGGGAATGCAGCTTTTTGACTACAAACAACAGATTTGTTGGCACAGCTCGGCCTCTGTGTGTTTCTGTGATTCTGCTGTTGTGTGTCACCAGGTGTTCTCTCTGCTGCAGGCAGGTTGTCCCTGTCGGTCACAGATGACGGAGACGCTGATTGGCTCGTTTCAGGCTCCACCTCTCCATCAGTGGAGTTTTTGTCTGCCTTTTGTCTCTTTGTGGTCATTTTGTGTTTCTTTGCAGTAGTTGTAGCAGCTTCTTGTCTCTCTGTGGTCACTTTGTGACTCTTTTTGATCAGTTTGTTGTGATTTTGTGGTAATTTTATGTCTCTTGGTGGTCGTCTTTTGTCTCTTTGTGGTTGTTTGTGTCTCTTTTTGTAGTACTTTTTTTTTAATCTTGTGGTCATTTTCTGACTCTTCAAAATAGCATTGACCTTTTTGTGGTCATCTTGTGTCTTGTAGTTTTTGTCTCTTTATGTCTCTTTGTAGTATTTTTTTTGCCTATTTGTGGTAATTTTGTGTCTCACTGTAGTTTGATGTAGTCATTTAGGTCCGTGTATATATGTGGTGTGTGTATATATTATACATACATAATTTTTATGCTCTGTGCATAGCAATTTAAGGCAGTTTTATGTAGATGTAGGTAGTTAAGTTAAAATAGAAAGACTAAATATGCTGTTTTTATCTTTTCTGTTGTTAGATGTCATTGCACATTATTGTGTATTCTGTATTGTGACTGTATTGTGTATTTCCTGCATGTTTTTCTCTGTGGGGATCTACCTACACGACACTGCAGCTTTCGACTACAAATACCAGATTGGTTGGCACTGCCCAGCCTACGTGTGTTTCTGTGAGTCTGCAGTTGTGCTTCACCAGGTATTCTCTCTGCTGAAAGGTAGCAGGCAGGTTGTCCCTGTCAGTCACAGCTGATGGAGACGCCGATTGGCTCGTTTCAGTCCGCGGGGCTGCAGGCTCCACCTCTCCATCGGAGGAGTGTTGCCTGCCTGCCTGCCTGCCTGCGCTGCGCTGCTTGTTGCAGTGAGCGCGGAGGGCTTGTGCGCTCTCAGGTTACGCGTCTGGAAGAGAAGTTGTGGATAAGAGGACATCGGAGACATCCAGTCACTCAGCGACGGAGGAAAGTAGATGCTTCACGTCTTGTCGTTTCACTCTTTGAGCTGGGAAATACAATAAAGCCCTCGGACAGCGGCTGGGAAAAGAGAAGGAACCGAGTTTGTGGCGTTTAATTGGAGACCACGCATACCCAACAGTATGCGGTGCAGTTATGGCAGGCAAGGGTAAGACAGTCGTGAGGACGCTGGAGGATTTAACGCTTGATTCTGGTTATGGTGGAGCCGCGGACTCGGTCAGGTCGTCCAGCGTGTCGCTGTGCTGCTCCGACACGCATCAGTCCGTCTCGCATGGGGGCAACTGCTGGCATCTGACCGAATCCATGCACAGCAGACAGAACAGTTTGGACACAGTCAACACCGTCCTGGCGGAGGAGACGGAGATACTGGAGTGCTCGGGTCAGTGCGCCAAGCTGCCCGAGCTGGAGGACGTGCCATGGAGCCTGGGCGAGGTGGAGGGCGCGCTGAGGAAAGACCAGGAGCTGATGGTGGGCAACCCGCCGCCGGAGGTCCTGGCGCGGCTGTCCACCCTCATCAGCCGCGCACTGATGAGGGTGGCCCGGGAGGCGCAGCGGCTCAGCCTGCGCTACGCCAAGTGCACCAAACACGAGATCCAGAGCGCCATCAAGGTGGTGCTCTCATGGACCATCTCCGTCAACTGCATCACGGCGGCTCTGAGCGCCCTGTCCCTCTACAACATGAGCACCGGGGACCGGTTCAGCCGCGGCAAGTCGGAGCGCTGCGGGCTCGTCTTCTCCGTGGGGAAGTTTTTCAGGTGGATGGTGGATAGCAGGGTGGCCCTCAGGATCCACGAACACGCGGCCATTTACCTCACCGCCTGCATGGAGAGTCTGTTCAGAGAGGTGTTCAGCCGCGTCCTGCGCAGCGCGCTGGTGGAGAGGGACAACGGGATCCCCAAGTTTACGCTGGAGTCTCTGGAGCAAGCCATCAACAACGACTCGGAGGTGTGGGGGCTGCTGCAGCACTACCAGCACCTCATCTGCGGCAAGAATTCAAGCGGTAAGAAACGTCCAAAAGAAACAAAAATCATATTTGTTGGGAAAATGATCTGCTGGAATGTGATTGGACACCTCGGTGGTCCACGCGTGTCGCCTGTTCATCATCCACTGTGAAATCCACTATATGAGCCAAATCACATTCAGTTTTCCCCCCTAAAAACATTAATTCAAATGCATGTTCAAGTGTTGCAAGAAATATCTGGAACGGTTGTTTTCAAACTGGGGCGTGTGGACTAACATGAGTCCTTGAGTGGGTTGCAGGGGGTCCCCAGCAAAAGCAGGAGCTTTGTCACTGTTTTTGCAGGCTGCAACAACAAGGGAAGGAAAAGGGTTGGCTGATTTGACTCACTGTTACTTAAAGTGATCCTAGTTTGATTATTGATCGACTTTTTGAATTCTGGAACCTAAAAAAAAAGAATACTCCAAGGGATTTCCTTAAGACAAAATCTCATATTGGGAGTTTGGGAATCCCTGATCGAGAAACAAGTGGCTGAAGAAATTTGAATTGCAAACACAAATGTATAGCTAGCTAAAAGGTTAAAGTCAACAAAACATTAGATTGGTTACTAGTCAGCTGAGGTATTATTTATTTCAAGTTTTATTAATTTCTTTTGAGGACATTATGATTTTAAACCTGAGTGTTTGATTGAAAAGATACTTTCTCTTTCTTTGTCTCACGTGGAACAGTTTGAAAAGTGTTTCAGCTATAAGTTAGAGCACAAGTGCTGGATTTTTGGAATTCTGATATCAGTATATCGGCCAATATTCTTCATATTTAGTGAAAAAAAAAAAACAAGTAAAAAACACATATAGAACAAAAAGATATGTGTTAAACTTGAATTAAGAAAAACAAAACAAAACAAATATACACAAAATGCTGCTCATAATAGTAATGATAATGATAATGATAATGACAGATTGATGTAGCTGTGATGGGCCAATATTGGGGTGATAATATCGGTCGGCAGGTATATCCGTCTGGCTCTACTATAAACTGTGCAATTACGTAGGTGAATAATCGCTGTTGGGGAATAATCACTGCTTTCTTATCTGGCTCGTGTATCTGCACTCCCAAACAAAAGGACGTGACAGTTTGTTGAATATTTATCACCCTCAGCTTACACCTCGAGGCCCACCTCTGAAACAGGAACTGTCAGAATAGGTATTTATGGTGGAAAAAAAAGATCAAACAAGCTCCAACTTCTATTCCTCCGGAGCTATTGTGTTCTCAGACTTTCATTAGAGAAGAATGTGAATGTTAATGATTGTTTATGATAGACTGCGGGCAGAGCGTGGTGTGTAGGCATATACTACAGTATGTGAGTCGTGATTTTGCAGAAACTAGGATTTGTGTTTATATTGTGTGCTGGCCTTGTTGGTAATGCTATTAGTGTCTCACTCCAGAAGGTGTAAGCTGTCAGTGTGGGCTGGCCCTCTTATCCAAAGCCCTGAATGAGTTGGCTGAAACTATAAAGCAGAAGGGAGTTGAAATGTTATCCTTTAACCGAGAGCCAAACTGCAACCAAAAAATCATATTGCTGCTCTTTATCTAATTGTTGCAGTGCGATTGTTTTCTTTCGGCACTCATGAGACCACTTAATAGAGGTGAAAAACAAAGATGGAATTTCGTGCATGTGAAACTTGTCTTGTGGATGAGTTACTCCTCGATGATATCACCAGAAAAGATTGTTCCAGAAGCAGTGTGAAGAGAAACTGATCTGAAATAGCTCTCATGGGTTCCTCAGTGATATGCCAGGACTTGAAATTCAGGGTTGCACCAACAAATATTTAACTAAATATTAAAATATGTAAATCCAGATTTACAGTAAAATTAAGCAGAGCTCTGTTGCACAATTACAAACTAATCTCTGTTTTGTAAATCCAAAGTTTACAAGACATTATATTGTTTGTGAGCTAGTGAAAAAGTTAACAAAATGTTACATTGTTTCCTCTTTAGAAAGAAAGATAATAAAATGTTATTGCTTGCTGGCTAACGAAGAAAGTTCACAACCACAAACAAAATGTGACATTGTTCGCTAGCTAGCTAAGAAGGTAAAACGTTACATTTTTTGCTAGCTAACTAAAAAGTTAAAGCATTACATTGTTTGATAGACAATACAATTTGCTAGCTTGCTAAAAAGTTAACAAAACAGTATGTTCTTTGCTTGCTATCTATCTAACAAGTTAACAAAACATTACATTGTTTGCTAGCTAGCTTTAATGTTAACAAAATGTTACATTGTTTTCTTGTTAGCCAGAAAGATAACAAAATGTTATTTCTGCTAGCTAGCTAATTAAACACAAACTTTACATTGCTTGCTAGATAGCTAAAAAGTTGGCCTTTGAGAAAAACTTGGATTTGTAGTCCCTTAACTTTCTTCAATAAACTTGATTATTTTGATTAAAACTATAGTTGGTAATCCTGTTCAGAAACACTTTTTGTGGGTGAAATGGTCCTTCCATCCTGAGAGTAGTCAATACATTATGTAGGCCTATTCAGAAAGAGGAAGGAAAAGAATCAGACATCTAGCTACAGGCCTGTAAAAACTCTGACCAATCCCTGCCTTTCGGTCCGAGTGGAAAGAACCAACCAGATACCTTCATGTCTCGTCCTGCCCACGCCCCCCTCTGTCCCTCCCTCCTCCCCGCGTGCGCACTCGTCACGTTTCACCGTTGCCGGAAATATTCAGCACACTCCTCAGCAGATATACCAAGTTAGCAGGAGAATAAGTTCATATGGGTACAGGCAGAGAAAATGCAGCCAAAAATACCACCTCCAGCGTTACTTGTAACGGCTCGCCCGCTAAACAAGCAAAGAAAAGAAAGCCGGAGGCAGAAAAGGCTGCGACGAAAAATGCTCCGGATGAAGCTAGAGGACAAACCAGAGTCAACATCGGTGCAGCCTTTGAGCGGTGGAGACAACTAAGGGATCTGAAGGGCCTGAAAAGTGCTGCAGAGGTTGCTGTCTTTCTGTTAGACAGGTAATTATTTGTTTTGCTTCGGGGGGGATTTGTTATTTTCATGAAATATGTAACGTTTGCCAACTTAGCTACTTTTGTAGCTCGTATTAGCCCAATGCTAACGTTAGCTTCTCTGTCGGTGTAAGCCGGTCGTCGGTTTAAAAATTAATCCTCGTTGGTGCAAACCAGCCTCAGTGTGGATGCAGGTTTTTCTCAGACAACAGGTTATTTTCTATAATCGAGACCTTTTGAGCCTTTGTCATGTACAACAACAATGCTGCATTCACATGCTCCTCTGATGATCCCATTTCCGGATTCGGGAAGTTGTTCTGTAACTGAGGTGTGTTCATGAGTGATGTGGAAGCAACTTGGATGCTGCAAAGGGTAGGATAGGGTTGTTGTTGTTGTCGTTGTTGCACTTGTTGTGGCGTCTGCGTGATGTGTTGGCTGAGTCTCCTGGTGTCCCAGCGAAGATTCATGTTGCTATTTAAGTTTGCTGAAACAGTTTGAAGCTTCGTATTGCACAGTGATTTTGTCTCAGACTTGTTGCTGCACCTGTACAGTCCCTAAAACCATCTAAAATATTGCTTTACCTGACTCAGGGTTAATGCTAATAAAATAAGTAATCTTGGTCAATCTATGTAGGGTTAAAACATAATACCATATTATTAGATGTGAGCAAAAATCTTATATAAGTATAATGCAGGATAACCACACAAATTAAGAGCAAAAACAATATATGGTCCATTAATTTATGACTTACACAGACAAAAGTAGATTTTTAAGCAAAAATACCAAACATTTTGATGATCCAAGCTTCTAAAATGGGAATTTTTACTGTTTTTCCTCATTTTACATGACAGTAAACTGAAAATCTTTGAGTTTGGTCTCAAAAAAGATGTTACCATGATCTTGTAAATGTGACATAACCTCCAAAAGGAAGATTATGAACTGTGTTGATTGACATTTTTCACTTAACGTTAAATAACGTAGATCAATCAATGCAACTCTTATAGTTTTGACTATATAATGTGGGAAAAAAATCTGAGACAAATGGGTTTCCCAGAGCCCAGGGTGACATCTTCAGATGTCTCCTCTCATCTGACCAGCAGCTCAAACCCAAAGACATTCAATCTACAATTATCTGAAAGTGAAAAGCAAAACATTTCTCACATTCCTGAAGCTGAAAGCAGAAAATGTTTGTCATATTTGCTTTGAAAATACCTGGAATGTTTTAATTGGATTTCAAAAATACTTGATGATTCATTTTCTGCCAGTTGAGTAACTGATTTATGGACTAATTGTTCGGACTTCTTCTCACCCTTCAATGCCCTCATCCATCTTCTTTAAACCTCCTCATTTGACACTGATATTCAGCCTGGGCGAAGATGCTGCACACACACACACACACACACACACACACACACACAGACACACACAGGGCTGCTTTGCCTTGAAATTGCAGAGGAGAAACAGGTACTTTCTCTGTAGACAGGATGCAGAGCCAAGCATGCATCCCCCTCCACTCCTACCCGAGGAACGCATCATTTCCTGATGGTGCAGAGGAGGCTACAATTTGCACTCGCACAAAACGACATGATGTCATCCTGTCACAGTTAGGAAGGGAAAAATGTGAGGATTTAAAATGTGCTGTTTCAAGACGCCGTGTTTGTGACAGCCCCGGCCACACTCAAAGGAGAACGAGTCATTAAAATGTCACATTTCAAATTGAATTGTCAGACCTGTGGCAAAATTATCCCAAATCACACGCCGTATTAATCAAACTCTCATCTGTCTGTAATTTCTCCCTTTCTTTTCTAGTGTAGTTTTGAGCAAACAAAGCCAGGAATACAAATGAGAGAGCAGGGGTGTCCTTCTGGTATGAAACGTGGTCTCTCGTTTAAAATTTCACCTGGGGAACAAAAGCGGCGCAGCACATAATGACTGAATCCACGTCGCCCTGCACTCCCACTGACCATACGTGACAGCCTCTTTGCTCTGACTAACGAGCAGAGCTAAACGCAGGCTTTTCTTCACATCCTGTGTTTTCAGCCGCACACGCTGCTGTCCGACCTGTGCATTCTGATTGTTTTTTTATCTGATCGTTTACCGTTCTGCATCAAAGACTCTCCAGAACGTGCAGATTCATGATGCAAATGTAGGTGATTAATGTATCTTTCATGAGCGATTTGATGTGCCTGTTAATATTGTCACTGACACTCATTCTGATACTATTAACGCCTATAACATGTTATATATCACCTGTCGACAGTTGAGGATGGGCAGATCTTTGCCTTTCAAAATGACTCATGAGCTTCTTTTTCATCACACACGCATCAGCAGGATGACCTTGTTTCTCAGAATCACCCAAGTTATCATCACAGACACAATGGTAACCCATTATTTAAAGGGGTGTGCATAAGACTGACATAATGCCATCATAAGCATGTTTATGACCGGTTAAGTTGCCTTGGTTAATGTCAAGTTGTCCTGGCTAATGTCATCTAAAAGACATCATCTAAAGTCATCATAAAGACATTTTTGTTTTGGTTAATGTCAAGTTGTCGTGACTTGGTTACGTTGTCGTAACAACGACATTGATGGGTTATGTTATTATTGTCTTATGTCAAGTTGTTAAAACAAAAACATTGAGAGGTTGTATTGTCTTGGCTAATGTCAAGTCAAGCAAAGACATTTTTGTCTTAGTTAATGTCAAGTTGTCGTGACAAAGACATTGACAGGTTATGTCATCTTGGCTAATGCCAAGCTGTTATAACAAAGACGTCTTTGCCTTGGTAAATGTGAAGTTGCCGTAACAAAGATAACGTCAGGTTTTATTGTCTTGGCTTATGTCAAGTTGTTATAACGAAGACATTGGCAGGTTATGATGTCTTGAATAATATCGATTTGAAGACATTGTTGTCTTGGTTAATGTCAAGCTGTCATAACAGACATTTTTGTCTTGGCGTATATCAAGTTGTCACAACAGTGTTGTCTCGGCCAATGTCAACTTGCTGTAATCGACATTTCAGATGTTTCATGTCATGGTGATGACAGTGTCATGTCAGTCTTATGCACACTCCTGTAAATAAAGTGACACTGAAAGCATAAAAGCCGGTCAAACTGTTGTAGTTGTCCAACCATGACCTCATCTTTAACTCGGACTGTTACTCCTGTATTGATCAGCCTCAGTTTAACTGTAATTACTACAGTTAAATGTCTAAAACCCAAAGTCACTTGAAGCGTAATAAGATGCTTTTGGTTGCAGCTACATGCATGAAGCACCAAACATGAGCCATTACTCAGCCTGTGTAGACAGCTGTATTGATTAAAATGTGTATCTCTTCCATCAGATGCATGTAAGATGGATGACTAAAAACCGCTGCTGAAGTGTCTGCTGTGCAGGCTGGCCTTTAAGGGCGCCGTGCATGTCAAAACCCATTGTTTTTCTTTGTAAGTCTTGTCTTGATTTAAGTCACAACAAACTGACGTGCAGCCGCTCGTCAGGATACATGACTTGTCCCACTTCCCCCAAAATTCGCGGTGATTCAAGCGGCAGTTTTTCCACAATTGTTTACTGGATCAACACATCCTGGCTGCTGCACCTTGACTACTGTTTCCATCTGTATGTGGTGTCTGATGGATGCTATGAAATAAATAAAAAGAGAGGACGAGGATTTATCTTTATTTTGCATTTCAAGAATAAAGTCAAAATGTTGAATAGGCAATGTATCAATATCCTGATATGAGAATATACATAGTCTTTATTTGGATACCGTTACATCATGATATTCAACTTTATTCTCAACATTTTGACTTTTTTCTTGACATTTCAGCCCCCTTTCTGTCTCTGTGCACTTTGCCGTACAAGAGCTATCGATATCGTACAAATATTAAAAGTGAAAATGTTGCAGGTGGATTCCTCCTGACATATAATTTCTCACCACGTTTGACTCCCTCTTGTCAGTCATGTCAAACCCCCCTAATGACAAGTGACGTCAGAGACACACAGCACGCTCGCCGGCCTCCAAACCTGCTGGGGCGACGTTTAAATTTGGGATCCCGAATGACTTGATTGCATCTGATTATGTCTGTCATTTGCTGTGACCTTCCCCGAGGAACTGATCCAACCTCCGCAGGACAGATGACACAACATAATGGAATTGCATACCCTGCTATAGTCGGTTTATTAAATTAGCAGCAGGGTGTCTGTTCTCCCTCCTTCTTCGCTCTCTTGCTCTTTCACACCATATTTTATTGTGTTCTCTGCTAGAGGGCGGCCTCGGTATGCTTGCATATTTATTTTCCACTGTGGTTTTTAATAAGCTCAACTCATAACCACATGATTCTGGCAAAGCCTTTTGTTGTCCGTTGTGTTATTATTTTCCGCCTGTCCTTCTCCTCCTTGGGGTGGACTCGCAGATGAGCTGACAGATTGCTGTCATTCTGGTGGAGACGTGAGCGCCCGGGCAAGCTGGTTGTGATGGATTTTTATGTCACGGTAATTTCATAAGACCAAAGGCTTTGCACCCACAGCCCTCCACCACGCTTCATTTTCAGCGACGATCAGCGCCTGTGAAGTTATGCGAAGTTGTTTTTTTTTTAAAGCCAAGATGTATTTTATGAGCTGCATCCATTTCTAGTTTCCCTCCGTGTTAGCGGCGTGTGAAAATATTGACTTTGATTTCATGTGCTTCTCGGTGATTTTCGCCAGACGGGAATCCAGAAGCACCTGCTATAACTCCGCTCTGGGCGAGCGGGACCAGCCAAAAAAAAAAAAAGGCTGCGGTTTTATTACTTCCATGTCATTGGAGCGTGGATCCCCTTCCATTTTCAGAAAGTAGGTGAAAGCACTGGGTCAGGGTGAGATAATGAGAGGAGTGTGAGAGCGCCGAATGCTTAATGTTGTGAGGGAGTAAAGTGCGCGAAGAGAAACCAGGCTAGAGTGTCAGCTGGAGGAGGTGGTGGTGGTTGGTGGTGAGGGGGCACTGGCGCAGGTCCCTCTGAGATATAATTATGCAGCTCTCTTTAATTAACACTTGTGCTTATCTGGTAGTCATTAAGATTAGGAATTAGCAACGGGAAACACCAGGGAGCTGCAGAGAACAAAGATGATAATTCCTCTCATTCATTTTTTAAAAGCCGTTACGCAGGTCCACGTCGGCACGTTTGATCTGATCGGCCTGTGTGGCCATGATAAAACGTCTTCTCGACGTCTTCTAGACCTGTGGACTCTTCTTTGCTACGGTTCCAGTGAGACAAAGACACCTGCTACGTCACTCGTCCTTGATGTCGACGCTTTTTGTTTTTTTTTACACCCTCAACATATAGATGCCTGCACGGCTCATCAGGAAAACAGCATGGCGCGCTGCTTATAGATTCTGACAAGACGAAATGCGTCTGAATGCTGCTTCTTTTGCCATATTGGCTGACATCCAGTACATTTGGCTGTTTATCCAGTTAAACAAGAGCAAGAGTCATTATGAATTACTGGATTCATATGATATTTAACAATATTGTTGGCAATTTATTAATATTATATTGCTATCGTGATATAAAGCTGGATATCATCTTAGATTTTGAACATTGTTGAGACAGATTGTCCCTCTGATTGAAGAATATTATTTCTGCTACACAATAAGAAGAAAATTAAACCCATTTTCCCAAACAGTGAGTGCTAACGCATTGCTAGTTAATTGTCTACAATGCAACAAAAATATTAGAGCATGTAATTGTTAGAAAGTTTAGTTAATTGAGGTACTGTGTTGTGCAAATCACCTCTGATCACATCTGTCTGCTGCTGCATTTGTTATCAATATTCTGGCTGTTAGTGTTCTCTGGTTGCTATGTAAGAAAGCGCAAGGATGCAGGATCTTCATCTCCTTCGCTGTGTTTTTACCCTTTCCTCCATTTTTTATTTTTTTCACACCCCGATCATCGCCATGTTGAAAGACATTCTGGCGCTGTTGCGTGTAATCAGCTCCATCTGCTGACCCCTGACCCGGTGCTACGGGTGTGAAGTCGGTGCAACAGGTGGCCGTTTGGTGCCGGAGTTAGCTGTGTTTGATGACGCCTCATTGGGACGGGCAGGCAGGAATCGATGGAAGCTGCGCTGGGATGTCAAAATGACCTAATTGAGAGAGTCCAAGTTTTGTAAAACACATCCAGCCGATGCCACGGTGCGATTAGACGACACGCATCCTGAAAGTCTGGAGGTTCTTGGGGCTCCTTTGATGTCGACACAGTTTGTGTGACAGTGGCTGTCAGGAGATGCTGTGCTGTTTGATGTTATCTGTCGGCAGAACACAAACTTAATACAACAGTTTTATCCTGGAGGGAAACACGAAGCACCATCAGTTGTGATGCTGCTTCTGCTTTAATTTGAACTCAAGTTATAGTTGTTTTTCTGCTGTATTTCTGGACAAAGAACTTTTTTATTAAAGGAGAAATATACAAGAAACATTTTAAAAAATGACCTGAAATTATTAGAATGTGAAGAAATAAGTTATAACAATATGTCAGAGATGTCTGTGTATTATGTTGCAGAGATGTTGACTGAAGTTAGCATGCTAACCAGCTAGCCTCGTCCATCCTGTCTTGTAATACCACTTTGTACCTCAAGAGGTGATAGTGAGTGAGATTTTTTAGTCCAAAACCATAGTATTAAACCAATTACAGCTGCACTGATTAATTGATTAATCACGTATTAAATTAATTGCCAACTAAAGCCTCTAAACACCCACACAGGTGTTTTCAGTTATTCTGAATGATCAGACCTCTGCTCAGGTTGAAGATGGGCTGGAGCCAGCCAATAAGAACGGTAAACATGTCATTGGTCCCGCCCTAACTGTTATAACAAAGCTAAGAGGAGACTCATGAAGATGTTTAATGATCAATTACAGTCCGAACATGCCGCACACAGTCCTGAGAGGAGGTCTAATCAGCCAGGTTAACTGAAAACACCTGTGTGGGTGTTTAGAGGGTCACATTAATACCAGAGAATCACGTTAACAGTCTCCTGAGAGTCAGTTCAGCCACATTACCCCCAAAAACCCCAACATGATTCTAGTTTGGTCTGGCTGTGCAGAGAGTTTGGTTTTACTTTTGATTTCACATCACATGGGGCTTTTTTTTTCTCCTTTTTTTTTCTGTTTCACTTCTGCTGCACTTCTTGTGGTGTTTTAGAACTTAATGATTCAGGGTTGAATTTTTTTTAAAAATGTTACTGAACAGACCTGAATCACTAGAAAAATGTTGTAGCACAAATTGATTATTTAATTAGTAATCAAACAGTTCAACAAGGGTAGCTGCCATATTTTTTTCCCCAGAATTCTCTGAGCTTTGGTGGAGTTTATCCTGGACCGTGAGCCCTTTAATAGGGCTGAACGATTATTATTTTTTACATCTTAATTCTTATTTTTATGTTTATTTATTTTTATTTTTTTTACATCTGTAGAATCTCATTTCTAGGACAGGACATCTCTGGCTCACAACACACACTCGTTTTGGACCCACATTTTCAGAAAATTTCACAAAGCAATAATAATTTCGATAAAATTTCGATTATTTGTGCAGCCGTAATCTTTGATTCTAAAATGGCTTTAAAATCACGTTTTCATCCCCACCGAGGTGGCATCAGAAACCTCAAAAACGTCTCCGTGGTTGGATACCAGGAGACCGAGGCAGAAAAAACTAGTCCTTCCAGCTCCGAAACAGTTTGATTTAAAATCAAAAGTGACACCTTGTTAAGCTGCCGTGATGTTGTATCACGTAGTCTGCCGTGCTGTGAGGTTTAAATCAGGCTGTTTGCATTCGCTGTAAAAACCACATTGTATCCTGTCAGCTATACTGTGTGTTTTCTCCCCGTCAGGTTCCCGTTATCTCACCGTACGCTCGAGCCTGCGGTTGTTCTTTGAACTCGATGATGATGTTGCTTTTGATCACACCTTCAGCACAAACAATGTTTTTGGGGCTCTTGTCGCTCACAGGACTCTTCTTTGTGCTCGAGAAAACAATCCCGCTGAGATGTTTTTCAGAATAAAACTCAAGTGGACTCACAGGAGTTCTCAGAAATCGGCAGCACTCAAAAACATATTTTCAGGCGGTTTTGATTTCTTCAGTTATGCCGGAAAAATATTTTTTAAGCAATCAAACTCTTGGCTATTAAACCTTGTAATGGGCCAATTTCCAAGTGATTACTTTTCTTATTAAATGTTGATGGAGTTGACAGAATTTTACATTTCAAAATGTTTTTAAAAAGAATGATTGACAGAATGATGATTTAAAAATGATTGAGACACATCTGATAGCAAGATTATTTAATGGATTTGTCAACAAATTGAAAGTTTACCAGTTCTTGAGCAGTATTCCTGCCTTTTTTAAACCAGGAAGTGAGACAGGGGTCCTTAGGGTATAGCTAATCCTTTTTAATGCCTGATTAAATCATGTTTTTGTAAAAATCTGGAGTTGCAGGAAATCTGGGACACAGCTTTAAAGGGTCAACATTTCCATTAAGAAAAAGCACATATTTATACCTGTGTTATCAGTAGATATTGTTAGTTTTAGATGTCGAAAGTTTTTAACACATTTTTAAATTGTTTGATGTTGTACAATAGGATAGAACTTTATTAATCTTGAGGGAAATCCTTGAGCCCGGTCGCTCCAAAAGTGACGATAGTGCATCAATGTGCAATAATATTGCACATGATATTAATAAAAAATTGTATATTAAACATATTAGAAAAGTACTATTGCACATGATAGTAAAACATGACATTAAATATAATAGAAACCTAATATTGCACATGATAATGAACATAATATTGCTGATAATATTGAAAAATAAGGCGATACGATATAATTTATTGGGAAATTAGTCTAGGGCTCAAATGCTGCACATAAGAATGCCTCAGTTGTAAAACAAACTGCAGAATGGTACATGGTATTAATTTTCTGTGAATTATTTCCTGGAGTGTTTCCTGGCACTGAGAAATCAGAACTGAAAGTAAAAAAAATTAAAGCAAACCAAAACATTAAAAAAAATCAAATATATTTTATATATATACCTATATCCTTTAAGATTAAATTCTCACAATAAATTGGAATAAGAGTGTTTGTATTAATGATTTTTAAAGTTGTTTTGATTGGACATGATTTGTTCCAGTTCTAAAGAACGGGTGTGATATCAAGACTTCTGTGAAAACATGATTATGACTGAAACTATTGACCGTTTTTCAAACTCAGACGTAATCGCATGAGTCAAACTCATTGACCTGTTGTGAAATGTTTTCTGTAACAATGATGTCGTCCTTGGAAGAGGAATGAGGATATTGAATCACATCCTCTGAAAGTCATTTATTGAGTCAGTGATTGTTTTATTTTTGTCACTTCGGGACTTTTCATGATTGCTTTTTGAACGGCCGTTCGTGTCGCCCCTGCTGTTGAGCTCTCTCGTGCCGTCGGAGCTGAGAATTCCCACCCAGGATCAACAAAAAAAAATTTAGCATCACAAAAGCTTTCTGTGGGCGCTCATCCAAAAGGGTCAGAGAGTGAAAATAAAACCGGCTAATTGCTCTCTTGAGTTTAACGTTTCATTACATCGATTGTTAGAAAACAGCCAACGTAACGTAGGATGCAATCATATCACTTCGGCGATGTATTCAAGCTCGGTTTGGTTACTCATTACTACCCGGCCCTTGTGCTGCTGAATTATGCAACCGGGTAAATGACTTTCATTGTTCCAGCATCATGTGAGTTGTTTTTAAAAGCAGCAGGCATCAATCAGACCTCCCCCCTGCGTTTATTATCCTCCTCCCTGCTATTATTTCACGCACTTACTACAGACTCCTGGAGTTCAAGTTGTTTACGTGAGGAGAAATACATTAAATCAGACTCTATATTCAGCTTCTCGCCTCCATCCGAATGCTCGCTCTGAGTGCTGCTCTGCGCTCTCTCCGTGTTTCAGATTGTTGACACCCGCCTCTCTGCTCACTGTACTTCAGAATGAATGAAAGTGACAGATGCTTATCTCTCCGCTGACTTCTTTCCCGCAGACTCTTTTTCAGCTCCTCACACTGACTTCCTTCAAGTCGAACTGGATTTTGACAGTTCCTCTGTGTACGTTTTTGTAGGAGGAAATAAAATAAAAAACTCGGGGTGATAGTGTGGCTATTGTGCATGTTTTCCAAAGAGGACAAAGACTTTTTATTTTATTTTTTAGACATATTTGTGGAGACAGCATCCGAGCTTCATACCTCTGGGTGGGCGTTTACTCGAGTACGGTACGATCGGTTTTCGTTCATGTTATTTCAACAACTCCTGAATAATTGGTAGCTGCCACACATTCAGCAATGTGTTTGTCCTACGTTATAGAAAAGAGGGCGTTGGTGGGTTGCCAAACTTTTTTTTTTCTCTTTTCAATAAGCCAGTATAGTGTAGATAATGGACAGCTGACGTTAGCTTTTGTCTGTTGTCGATTTAGCCTCTGGCTGCAGCAACCAACGGATATGCGGGCCAAGATTTCCTCTTAAATAAACTGATGAAAAGAAAAACCTACATTGTCATTAGACAATAGCCGATCTGTTCCTAGATTGCATTTCAGCTAATGCATTCTACCTCTTTTGCTCTCCACACCTGCAAGTAGCCATAGCCCACTCAAGCATGATTGCTCAATATCATTGGCCCTTTTCCACACACAGAGTCGGCCTGGCTCAACACGGTTTGACTAGACACGTCAGCCCAGCACAGCACAGGGGTTTGCATTTCCTTTACGACAGAGCTTCAAGCTCGAAGGTGTGCTTTTTGACTGAAGACGAACTCGAAGAGGCTCGAGTTGAGTGGGACAAACGTGCTGTTTCCTTAAATTCTTCGCAATAAAAGTCCCGTGTTGTTTTGTTTCGTCAAGCGCTTTTATTATGAAGCAGCACAATCAGGAAATGTTTTCATTCGGGGGTGTCGTCAGCAGTAATTTAGTACGACTCCGACACGGCTGAAAGCGAACATGAAACAATCAAATAAAGCAGATACCTGAAAGTACAAACAGCGACACAGGAGAGAAACTAAATTTCTCTCTGCTCACCAGCACACACAAGCTCAGTATCACAACACTTTCTTCTTTGAGGCAGAGAAAAGAGGTTCGTCACGGGTTGGCCACAGCTGGTGAGACGTCACTGCAGCCCGCTTGGAGGCGGGTCGGGCTTGCTTTGGCCTCACTCCAGAGGGAGTGACTCCCTCTCGAATGCGGCTCGGTGCAGCTCAGCGCTCTGAAAGTGATAATGGCCAAAAGCACTGGTAGAAAAGGCCCATGTTTGCACTATAAACTGACAACAAATCGAACATAGAATGCTTCTGATACAAAGTCTTGTCCCTTGCCATGCAGATATCTCGTTATAGACATTTTCTGTCCTGTTCAAGACTTCGGAGGACACATTGTGCTGTTACGTTTGTAGTTGGAAAGTGGAAGGGAGGCTAAGTTAGCTGACTCAATGCAGACTAGTTAGCCTAGTGTGCTAACATTAGCACGTCTGCCACTATATGTTGCTTTTCATTCATGGTGTTCATGATGATGCAACATTTTTTGGGGTCTGTACCAAAAAAAAACATGTTTTCTTTCATCCGAAGGACAAAATTTCTGGCCTGCAGTGCTACAGTGCTTCATTATAATGTTGTTTTCTCACACACTTTTCCTTTTGCAGTTTCGTTCTGCGATTTGGATATTGCACTTGGCCATATTTTGATTTTAATTTGATTGTGATTAATTGTGCAGCCTCAGTTTATAACATGAAGGTAAAATATCACTTCCACGAGGCTGTGCAGACAGACAGTGACAGATCACAGGCAATAAACTCATCATTTCTTCCTTGCTGCTGCAGCAAAGTTCAAGCTGCTGTGCAGTTTATATTATGTTCATTATAATGTTGATTAATGTTGAAATGATGTTTTTCTGCCTCAGTGATTATTAATACCACCAGGTAATGCACTGAAGCAGGCAGGAGTTTGTTGTGATGTGGCAAAACATCACCACAACCCGGTTTGACCTGAATCTGGAGATGGTTTGTCTTAGTTGGATGCGGTTCAGCTTGTAGTAAGAGGTAAAGGAAATGTAAATCAGCACAGCACAGCGTGACCACGGAAAAGCGCTAAAAACGAGAGGTAGTCCTTTAACCTTTGCTCTCCGACCCCTGCACAGTTCAAATCACAAATCTATGGTGCAGATAACACATATTAATGAATGCACAGTCTTTTTCTGTATATTTTGCAGATCCAGACATATGGGGACAGACAGTATAACAGAAAAACAAAAAAACGCCCTCCCTCTCCCCCATCGTCCTTCTCCGTCCTTTCATTCTGCCAACTGACATTTCTTCTCCTCTCCAGCAGACCAGGCTTCCTGTAAATTTCATGAAAACTTCCTCCAGAAACAGGAAGTCTTTTATGTCTCTCTCCTTCACCCTGCGTACAAAGTCTTTCATGTTTTTTTTTTTTTTGGCTCGTGGTGTCTCAGAGCGTCTTCAGTTGACCTCAGCGTGTTTGTAGCTTTGTGTCTGTCGCCTTCCTGTGGGGCTGCGCGCTCACATTTCTGCTCAATGTGAACACGGGTGGTTAGTTAACGTCCCCCTGCAGCCTCGATGAGCACAGATTTACCACAAACTATAACATGATGACTTGGCTTCCGCTAGTCTGTCCCTCGTGTTGCAGCAGCAGTGATTAAAGGCTTTCCCAGAATCAATAGGAAAGGTTTTTCACAGTTCTTTCCATGCTTGTCCGAGATCCAATTTCACTTTTCCCTTCATGTGTTTTTCATTTTAATTCTCACATCGACTTCTGATAGAAAACCAGTCCAACCAAAAGTGCAGTAACCTCTTTGTTTACTTCTGCTTGGCTGTCATTTAAGTGTGGATGAGCTGCAATAAGTTGGTTTTAAAGGATCAAAAAGAGATTAAGAGCTGAATGTTCGCATTTGGATGATTTCACAAGAAAAAAAAACACCTCACATGTGATTTCTTTCAGCTGGTGGCCAGCAGTGGTGCGTCTCCTCTACACAGTTTTATCCAGAAGGCTGGCTAAGAACACGTAATTTGTCAGGCTGCGCTGAATTGTGTAATTCTTGTGTAATACTTGTAAGTAATGTACCAAGAAGAGCCTCTAAATGCTGCACAGTGACTCTCCTAAGTCCAGCTGTTTAAATAAATGGGATTAGTAGCAGTAATCATCGATTAATCATTTTGGGTCAGTTTTAATTAAAAAAAAAAAAAATCCAAATTCACTGATTTCAGCTTCTCTAGTGTGATTTTTTTCTGGTTTCTTTAATTCTCCACGACAGAAAAACTGAATATCTGTGGGTTGTGGACAAAAACAAGAAATTTGAGGATGTCAACTTGGATTTTGGGAAACATTGATCAACATTTTTCAGCATTTTCTGACATTTTATGGACCAAACAACGGACAAATTGGTAGATAATTAAAATAATCATTAGCTGCAGTGCTAAATGAAAGCAGAGAGGCTAATATTATGAAGCATTAATGGCTCCCAAAGTACACTTTTTCAGGCCCAAATGTAAACTTACATAAAAACAAAACAGAAAGCACAATGTGATGTCGATTTTTCCTGTGAATTGTGATTTGGTGTTTCCTGAAGACGTTGCTTTTGATGAAAAATTAGTTAAACTTCTTGGCTAGTTGAGGAAACTGCATGGTGGCGCACACATCACAGTACATTATGTCCTTAGATCTGTCATATTTAGGGCTGCAACTAATGATTATTTTCATTGATGATTAATCAAAGCTCAAGAATACATCCTCAAATGTCTTGTTTCATCCACAACCCAAAGATATTCAGTTTACTGTCAGAGAGGAGTAAAGAAACCAGAAAATATTTACATTTAAGAAGCTGAAATCAGCATTTTCACTTTTTTAAATTAAAAAATGACTCAAACTGATAAATTAGTTATGAAACAGTTGGTGTTTAATTTAACAACTGATCAGTAATTGATTAATCAGTTAATTGCTGCAGCTCTCCTCATATTCGAGCCACTTAAACACCTGCTTCCATTCACTACTTAATTTTCGTGGCTGTTTTTTCATACTCTGCCTTTTGTGTTTCTGGTTCTCCAGTAAGGATCACATCAGCAGTTTGAGTAAAGTCATGCTTCAGTAGCTTTGACAAATTGGTGGCGAGTCGGAGACGAGAACTATTAACTGTTTTTGTAGAATGTTTAACTAAAAGGTGTAAAGAAATCACAAAGTTTGTTGAACCATAACCGCCGTAGGTCCGCAGCTAAAGGTGCTGTACGCGCCATTTACCCTAGAGGTCGCTGCAGAGCACCAGCATCTCACACAAAAACAAATGCACGCTCAGGAAAAAGTGTTGCCTGAACACACACTGCTCACAAAACTCAGATCAAACTGTCAAACTAGGAAGCGCTGATTAAATGTGGATCAAAATTATGTTACTGCATTGCCTGTTTCTTACTTAAAATGTTGTCAGAAGCACATTTTAGTGACTTTTTACTTGTAAAAAGAGAGAGTTTGTAACCTGGCAGTCACCATCTTGGTTCCTGTGTCTGGAAGGGAACCACAGACCTGCAAAAGATCTCGTGAGAGTGATCATTTTAACTTAAAATATGATCTTTCCCCAAACCCTAAACATGTGTTTTCTGTTTCTAAAGCTAACCAGACATTAAACAAGTTATTGTCACATTATAAAACACGTACAAATCTTACAAGAGTTCAACAAGCCGTCTCCAACAGAAACTCCTGAAACGCAGATCAAACTGACAAACTAAGCAGTGTTGATCAAAAATGTCACAATATTCTGTTCCAGCGTCGCTTATTTCTTGCTTAAAACGTTGCTGTCATGGGAGAATGAGCATGTACACGCACACATGCACAAACACAACAAAAACACAGACCGTGTGACTTCACTCTCTGCACAGGAAAGCAGTGATCCGTTACATCTTTATATCGCAAATAGCTGTTTGCTGGCATCTAATGAGCCTGAATTTGTGTTTAGCACCTTTTAATGTTGAACCCTGTGTGCTTCTTCCTAATTTACTGCTTCTGGTTCACTCCTTCAGATCAGCTGAAGTACCTGCTGATGTGACTGAAATCACAATAGCTCATAGGCGTTGATGCAGAGTGGCGCTAAAATAATTATTTGATGAGTCACTCGATAGCAAGTGAAATGGCAGTTTTGGTATCAGATATTACTTGGAAAGGTGGGATCCACACGGCAGCCTGCAGCCTCGCGGTGCCTTTCTCTGGAATCAGCTGTGCAGGTCTGCGCAGGAACAAACTAGTCCGCAGGCTTTGAAAGGGAAACTGAAATCTGGACACTATTATACTTGATCAGCAGGCTGTACCAACTGTTTATTATGTTCAAATTGTCTTGTTGTTTGTTTTTTGATATACAATATGTGCCCAAGACTCCCTGGAAAGCAGCTCTGATACTGAGTGATGAGTTTAAGCCAATTAGACTGAATCGAACAGCTTTGAACCGCATCTCACTGTCTTTATTCGGCAAATTGGAGATTTTCTAACGTCCATTTGCTGAGTGAAGACTGTGAGATGTGATTTAAAGCTGCTGAAGTGTAGCTTAGTTTATTTTGTTATAGATAAATATCTGTTTTCGACTGCTGAAAGTGGCATTTTCCATTATTTTTTGGCTGAAGATAATCATCTTTCGAGTCTCCGTGGAATTGCATTAGATCAGTATAATTCTGTTTTCTTGTTGTTCTAGAAAATAATCATAATTAAAAAGTTAAAAAAATAGTTTTCATAGTTTTAAACATCTGTCTCAGCTCAAATTAAATATTTAAACAATTACTGATTTAATACTAAAAACAACAACTGATGATGAACCTAATAATGTGGAATACAGAAAGGTTATTTTCATGTTTTAAATTCCAGAATTTATCCATCAGTCACCCCTAGAGTGAAGACTAAGGACATGGGGAGAGTCCAGGGACGAAACGCTGCACCGGTCAGTGAAGTGGACGCAGATAAATAGAGTCTCCCGTGCCACATGTCCGCGTCCTCGTGTTCGCCGCGCTGCAGGGTTTCGGTGTTACATCCCGACAGGACAGGCAGCTTCTCCTGCACGTCATTACGGCGTTTAATTAATGAGGGGTGAGTGCAGGATCAGTTTCCGGCTGTTCCCAGGTGGTGATGGGAAATTAGGCTCCTTGCTCTGGGGAGAACCATCTGGTGCCACAGTGACACAAAATAGGCCAATGATGGGGATACTGAGCATTCTGGGTAATGGAGTTTGGGGAACTATACCCTTTGTGATTAAAGGGATAGTTTGGATTATTTGAAGTGGGTTTGAGGTACTTATTGATAGTCAGTGTATTACCTACAGTTGATGGCGCTTATCTCGCCCCCAGTTTGGAGAAGCAGAAAAGAGTATGAGTAGAGAAACTAAGCAATGTACTGCTGTAGACAGGTGCTTTACTTTGCTGTTATGCAGCCTTTTGTGATGGGAAACCACTGTTATACAAGTCAAGTATCACTCTCTCCAGACCAACCAAACTCCATTGGCAAAATCAGCAATTTTACCTTGCAGAACACAGGACTTCCTGGTATACCGTTGCCTCAATCTGTTAGTTTGTTTGAGCTTTTGTGTTACTTAAGTGAATCCAAACTAATCTTTAAAAACACCACAGCCACACAAAAATACCAAAAAGCTGAATGATCGAGGCATGGGTAGACCAGCAACTCCTGTGCCCTGCAAGCTAAAATGCCTGATTTTGTCAATGGAGTTTGGTTGGTTTGGAGAGAGTAATATTTCACTTATATAACAGCGGTCGTCTGTAGGAAAACACTATCTGACAGCAAAGTAAAGCCATGAAAATATTATTATATAGGTATACATTGACTATCGATAAGTACTCGTGGTCAATATGATCGATTCAAAGTAGAGTTATATAGTCACCTTTAAGATACACCTTTATTTTGAAATTCCGGTGTCACAAATGTCTGGAAGACTTAAGTCATAAAATTCAAAATTTAATCATTATTTAGTTGCCTTTTGTCAGATGACATTTGGGCTGCAACCAATGATTATTTTCATTGTTGATTACTTTCTTGATTAGTTGTTCGGTCTATAAAATGTCAGAAAATCAAAAAAATGTCCAAGACGATCTTCTCAACTATCTTGTCTTGTCCACAACCCAAAGATAATCAGTTTACTGTCAGAAACCAGAACCTATTTACATTTAAGAAGCTGGAATCAGAGATTTTTTACTAAATTATTAAATCGTTGCAGATTAATTTAATAATTGTCAGACTTTGCGATACCAGCAAATATTGTATCGTTGCCCACAGAAAAGATACCTCATCCAAACCCACTTCAAATAATCCAAACCTTCCCTTAAAGGCCCACATTTCTACTAAACTGGAACTCGAACACATCGTCCCTCCCCTGGTTTCCTTTGTTGACTCCACCGCTTAATCCTGACTTGACAAGCGCTAACGCCAACACACCCACAGTAACAAAAGGAACTCCATTTACTTTTCTGTTGTTTTTAAACCCCACACTTAAAAGCTGTTTCTCAATGACTGCTCGGTGACGGCTGCGACAGTGACACAGTCCCGTTAGAGTATACTCCCGACATGTGGAGTGGCTCTCGTCTTGACTCACATGAAGCTGTGGCAATTTTGTTCACTTGCTATTGTGTAGGCAGGAACACCTCCACCCACTGACATGAAGGATTTCATAACGATTACAAGACAGACGCTGAAAGGAGAGCCACGAGGAGAACTTCTGCTCTGCGCAATCGGCGCGCGGCTGCAGCTCTCTCCAGCTCCCCTCGGTGACTTTACTCCACAAACCTCTGCCTGTTTCTTAATGCAGGGGATGATTAATTAAACATTTGATGCCATCTCAGCCTGAACTCTGAAGTTCTCTCTACTGGTTTCTGTTTTCCTTCTTAATTAGGACAGTTTTTTTGCATTTTAAAGTGAGACAATGACAGCATGTAGTAGCTATAAAGGAATCTTGAAGGAATGCAGATAAATTTGGCATTTTGTGTCGGCAGCACTCAACACTAACTTTTTAAAAAATAGGGAGCACCTTTTGATTGCAGAGACTTTAAATATGGCTGCCATTTTTAGTCACCTTATATTTTGAGTAATTAAGATACTGTGCTGTTATAAATCAGCTTAATAATAAAAAATAAGACATGAAAGAGTGTTCGAAAGCTTTATTATAGTAGCAGTATAGTAAATTAGGTTGCCTTTTGCTTTTTAGAACTGACTCCTCCACTGCGGAGGAGTTAGTTCACTTTTTGCTGACAGTATGACGCCATTATGTTGAGGAAATTATTATCGTGATATGATCTTTTTAATTATATAAAAAACTATACTGATATTTTTGTGAACTATAGGATATGGCACACCCTTACCAGTAAGTAGTTATCAGTTTACACATCTGTCAACTTTTCAACCCACAGTCAAATAACTTAGTTTCTTTCGCCATTGTCTCTTTGCACTTGTTGTCACAATGTTTGCACATTGTTTTCAGGTTCCAGCTTCGACTGTAAACACAATATTTAAATATCACTAATGCAACAAATATTAGGAAATACAGGCTGAAATTTGCTTATTATGTCAACCTCAGAGGACAGAAGACCTGAGTGGTTAAGAAGTTTATTTTTGATGACGACATGTCTGGATTTTACGCTGCCGGACTGCTTTCTCAACCAGGGCCGGTAACAGTACAAGCTCAGTGATTGATCAATAACATTACCAGCAGCCTGTGACCCAATCTCAGACTGTCAAAAGTTGTAAGTTGTAAGTTTTGCAATGTCCTGTGTTGTTTTAGTGTTTATTTTGTTGGCTGTCCTGTTGAACTCAGGGCTAGCGTGTTGCTAATGGGGCAATATTGGACTAATGTTGTAATATTGAGGGACACAGAACTAAATAACAGATCAGTAGGTCAGATGGTGTAACTGCGCCTTCATGCTGGTTTTTGTGGACTTTAATTCTGCAGTGCAACCTGTTGGCGCTGAGCTTTGTTTAGCTTGATAGTTGTGCATATTTGTGTGTGTTGTTGCTGTATGTAAATTTACTTAATAGACACGACCTATAATGATACAACAAGGAACTGGCCCTGTTCCAGTTCAGGCACTTGAAAAGTTTGGAATCTGAAAAGTTGGTTCCCAGCTGGAACCCAAAAACAGCAGGTTTTCTTTTGGGAACCAAAGTGGGCCTCATACTCTACAGGTCACCGTGCATTGTGCGGCGCTCTCTGTTGATGGTTCCACTCAAATTTGCGGAAATGTGGGTTGGTTCCAAGAATCTTGAACAGACCTGGTTCAAAAACTAGAGTTAATTTGGTGGAACAGGTCCTTCGGTGCACTGAGGCCGATTTAGTTCATCTAGAGATGACGTGTGGATTTGTTTTCCCATCGATCCATCGTTTGGTTGAACAGTGGGCAGAATCTCAGTCAATCAAGATTTTCTTTGGGTGACTTGAGCCCTGCTGGCAATCATTACTGTCGTGCCCAGGTTGAAAATTGGTTTGACCTGCCAGCGCTCTCTCTTTTCATACAAAGTTACAGAATTGGGTAAAAAAATCAAAGTGCTTTTAGTAAATATGTGGTTAATCACCTGAAATTGCTCCAAAAATGAATGTTAGCAGCCCAGAGTCGGTGACATCTCTTTAAATCTTTAGAGCAGCCTTTGAACAGATCCACTGACCTGCTCAACATATTGTGCTGAAGTGTTTGAATGAGGTGCTGGAGGTGATAAAGGGATAATTTTGCCGCTTTGTGTGCAGTTTATCGATTACGTCCAAATGTACCGTATTGCGCTTGTAGAAAGAAGAAGTTAGGAGGGAAAGAAGGAGGATTATGAAATCAATAGACAGCGGGATTCTCTGAGAGAAAAAAGCAAACAAGAAGTGGCACTCCACCCCCACTGAGTCCTAAAAATCAGCTCCAAGGACTCCAATAGAGCACTTTGTTAGTTAATTTGAAAGTGAAACTGAAAAATTGATCGGATAGAATATTCATTCATGTGGAACAAATATTTTCCCACTGATCCTTGGAGTTGTTGCCAAGCTTTGTTCCTCTGTTTAGACAGAGTCTGTGGATTCATGTGTGGCTTTAACGTGTCATTATACATATGAATAATCCGTGGGTTCTGTATTTATTTTACATCGCTATGCCACCTGTCTGGTTCAACCTGCTCTGCGTCATCTGATGGCCTTCTGGCCGACGTGACAGACAAGTAGAGGCACAGCGGACATGTAGACAGGTTGCATCACAGCTCTTGTTTACCAAAAACCTGATTCATTGCCAATTACCAGCTTACTGACACACAAACAGGTGTCTGGATACACACTGGCACTTGTGCGTGTTTGTATTTCTGCACCTGTGGAAGTGTTTGGCGCTACAGTGACAAACCTCACGGCTGCATGAATATTTTAGCTCCGTTCTGAACCCGAAATCAATCCTAATTAAATTCAAATGCTGGTCCTCTTTAAAGGAGCGACGGTGAGCAACATTTCATCATTTTGCAAAAAATAAAAAAATTCCACACTCTGAAAGCTTCCAACTCTGTGTGGTTCCCACTAAATTAGCAAAATACCAACAGTGGAGGAAGTACTCAGATCTTATACTTCAGTAAAAGTGGTCATGTCATGCATTCCAATTTTAAGTAAAAATACAAAAGTACTGGCATCAAAATATACTTAAAGCACCAAATGTGAAAGTCAGCATTATGCAGGATGGACCCTTTCAGAATAATGTATATTATATTACTGGATTATAAGTACTGATGCAGCTGGTGAATGTGGAGCTAATTTAAACTATATACTTTCTCCTGGGCAGCCTGCGAGTTCCAGCCTATAATTTACACCATAATGTATTTGTTCAGCACCTTATGTAACATCAAAATCAGAATCTTTTTTTACTGCCAAGTAGGCTTTCTTATACAAGGTGCATGATGACAAAAATAGCACGAAAAGATTACTGCAAATCCTGCAAGTCAAAACAGCATAAATAGAGCAAATTAAGATGATTAAAAGTAAGAAAATGGACGATAACATATGCAAAACAAGAGCATATGATAAAAACAGTAGAATAAATGTACAATATGACTGTTTCAATAGATGAAGGAGCTGTAAAGGTTTATGCAAGAGAAGGAATGAGCACATTAACAGTATTAATTAAAAATAATAGTGAAAAAAAGTCAGGATATGCTAAATAAATAGTGACTAAATTCATCAAATAAATCTAAGAGAGTTAAAAGTACATTATTTGCCTCAAAGTACCTCAAAGTACCTCAAAATTGTAGTTAAGTACAGTACTTGAGTAAATTTACTCAGTTACTGTCCCACACTGCAAATCACATATGTGTTTCTATATTTGTGAGGACCCTGATTCACATAATGCATTCCTCAGCCTCAGCTACAAAGGTTCATTTGTAGTTAAGGGGTTGTGGCTTAGCTTTGGATATGTGGATCATGAAGAGACAACATGAAGCAATGATATTCTTCTTCTTCTTTCTTCCCCTTCTGTCTCCTCACCGTGATCACTTCAATATAAATATGGCCGCTGCATGGATTAGTCCCATATTCATTAATGAAACAAGGCAGACCTTTCCACTGCTTCATATCATGAAAAATGAAAACGTATAATCAGAGTTAATCTGGGAAATCTAATTAAAACGTGATAGGGCCGTATCATGTACAATAC
The DNA here is from genome assembly GCA_027495735.1 of Lutjanus campechanus. Lineage (NCBI taxonomy): Eukaryota > Metazoa > Chordata > Actinopteri > Lutjaniformes > Lutjanidae > Lutjanus > Lutjanus campechanus. Next base: position 30,832 of record JAJHUR010090792.1, read on the forward strand.
ATCCATCTGAACAATGAGATATAAATATATTTGAATCTGCACTGGAGGTATCCATGGCAGGACTCCAATTAACCCTTTGCATCAACCATAAATCCAGCTTAACCGTAACTTGATTCTAATCTAAAGTGACCCGTAAACTGATGAAATTTAAAGGGCCTGCACACCTACACAAGTATTTTCCGTTCCTCTTGTCAGGTTGAAGGTGGGTTGAGCTTAGATGGGATATAATGGGATAAAGATAAAGGTGTAAACTGGCCCACCCTAAAACATGCAACAGGTGAATGAAAGAGACCTCTATAAAAAAGTAAATTGTACACGCCCACGCAGTCTTGAGAAGACGTCCAATCAGGCAGCAGAAGTGAAAACACATGTGTGGGTGGACTATGTGTGTATGTAGGAGCTGTAATAACCACATGTAAGAGACTGGGATCTGCTTCAAGGTGTGTATTTACTGAGTTACGCTTGTCTTTAGTGGAAAAACATTTTACTTCCTCTAAATTCTTCACAATAAAAGTCTGAAATGTTTTGTTATCTAAAAGCTTTTATTATGAAGCAGCAAAATTAGGAAATGTTTGCTTTTCGTCAGCAGTAACTTAACACAACTCCGACAGACGAAAGTGAAGAAGGAACAGTAAAATAAAGCAGATACCTGAAAGTACAAACGGCGACACAGAAGAGAAACTGAACTTTAAACCACAGCGACTCAGTTAGAAACTACAAAAGTACTGAGAGCCTCTTTCTCTTTGCTCTTTTGCACACGAGTCTTATCTCGTCTTTCCAGTGCACATCAGGAAAAAAAAAACAGAAGTGCAACTCATCTTGTGGCAACAGGAAAAAGCGCCAAAGCGTTATCGCCTATTTTTAGTTGGTTTACTTGTGTCTTAAAACCAGGATTCTTCTGGAGGATCCTGAGGTTTTCCCTAGCCATATGAGATATATAATCTCACCACTGTGTTCTGGGTCTACCTTGGGGTCTCCTGCCAGTTGGATGACCCCAGAAACCCTCCAAAAGAAGGCACCCAGGAGGATCCTTATCAAATTCCCAAACCACCTAAGCTGACTCCTTTTGAGGTGGAGGAGCAGCGGATATCTGAGCTCTTGACCGTATCTCTGAGGTTTAGCCGGGCCACACTACAGAGGAAACTCATTCCAGCCGCTTGTATCTGTGATCTCGTTCTTTTGGTCTCTACACAAAGCTTGTGATCATCGGTGAGGGTTCTAACGTACATCGACCAGTAAATCGCTTTATTTCTACTGAGACCAGTAGATCTCACGCTCCATTTTACCCTCAGATACTCGAAATCCGTCACTGGGGGCAACAACTCCCTCCTGAACCGAGGCAGCAGAACAATTCACCATTTTCTTTTCCTTATGGAGACAGAAGCACAAGAGTACTCACACTCTTAGAAATAAAAGTGATAACATGAACCACAAAGGGTTCTTCAGTTTGTCCCTGTAGGAGAATCTTTAATAAAGGTTCCACCTTGAACCCATTTAGAGAATTCTACCTTGAACTCAACATAAAGGGTTATACCTAGAACCATCTGTGAAAAATTTTACCCCTTCTGAGAGGTTCTACAGAGAACACTCTCTCTCACTCACTCTCTGGAGGTTCTATCCAGAACCGTCCCATCCTCCAAGGGTGCTAACAAGAATCCACCCACTGGGTTCTGCTGGGAACCTTTTCATGTTCCAAGGGCTTTATCTAGAACCCACCGAGGGGGTTCTATTGAGAACCTGTTTATATTCCATGGATTTTGTCTGAAAAACATTGATGGTTCTACCAAGAACTCTTTTATATTCCAAGAGTTTTATCTAGAACCCACTGGAGGTTCCACCAGGAACCTTTTCATATTCCAAGAGTTTTAGCTATAACACACTCAGTGGGTTCTACAGAGAACCTTTTTATATTACAAGGATTTTATATAGAACCCACCAAGGGGTTTTATTGAGAACTTATATATATTTTGAGGGTTTTGTTCCAAAAACACTCAGATGGTTCTACCGGGAACCTTTTCATATTCCAAGAGTTTTACTTAGAAC
>JAJHUR010090793.1:0-11991 GCA_027495735.1 Lutjanus campechanus
GTGCACCTGATACCAGAGTATCGATTAGAGCTGCAACGATTAATCATAAAAAATGAACACGTAATGAAACAAGACCCACCGGTGTTTGGGTTTAATGAGTGACCATGTTAACTGGTGACTCAGCAAAATAAGATGTAGTACAGTGAGAGTGTTGCATCGTATGTGGTGACCCGTGGGATTCTGTGACCTGCAGTGATGGAAAAAATACTCAGATCCTTTACTTAAATAAAAGCATTAATACCATAATGTAAAAATTAGAGCTGCAACTGACAATTGTTCTCATAGTTGATTATTTTCTCAAGTAATCAATTAGGAATTAATAGTTAATAGTTGTTTGCGTATAAAATGTCAGAAAATGTTGAAAAATGTTGATCAGTGCTTCCTAATGCCAAAGATGATGATCAAATGTCTTTTGCCCACAACCCAAAGGTACTGAATTTATTAAAATATAAATATTAAATATTCACTTTTAAGAGGCTGGAATCAGAAAATTATGACATTTGTTCTTTAAAAAAATGACTCGAACCAATTAATCTATTATCAAAGTATTTGGCAATTAATGTAATATTTGCTTAATAATCAATTTATCATTGCAGCTGTAGCAAAAATACTGAATTTCAAGTAATAATCCTGCATTTTAAGTCCTACATAAATTACTAAAGTAAAATTACTAAGTGGAGAACAGTAACTTTGCTTTTTTGTACTTTTACTTTCGTACTGTATTTTATACTTGGGTATTAAGGTCAAGGTAAAAGTAGTGATGTCTGCAGAAAACACAAACAGAGGATGCACCAGAATGTTTTGTTAACTTGTTAAAATGACAAAATGTTTCTTCTGGGGGAGGATGCCTTTTCACCTCTTATGAGTTTGCAGGTCTTAATATAGACTGTATAGTCAAAACATGGCTGACAGTTTTTCTGGAGAGAGGGGACGTTACCTGTCCCACAAGCAGGACAAAAGAAAAGCACTCAGTTGACTAGCATAGAGGTGGACGGTATACAATGTATACCAGTATGAATTTCGACTCTACCATGCTGACCCTTTAAAAAAAAACTTAAAAATATTTTTCATCATTTTCTGACAATTTATGGACCAAACAACTAATCGATTAGTGGAAAAATGACCAACCGATTGATCAATAAGGAAGATAATCATTCCAGGAAAGACAAGATAGTGACAGAAATTCATTGATTAATCGACAAAATAATCAGCAGTGAAAATAATTGTTAGTTTCAGCCCCGCTATTGACTGATTTATTGTTTTTGGATGATTTCAGTTGAAAAAGTTGTGTTATGTCTCCACTCATCTGTGAAGTCCCCCCACAGAGCAGCTCCGTGCAGAGAATAAATCGCAAACCGTCCGTCAGTGTCTTCCCCGAGGGAAGTTGACTCACATTTTCTGTGACCTGGCAGCTGCTCCTCCACCTTGTAAATGGAGAGTCGGCCCACGCCGCCACAGGGAGACCCCCTTTCACCCCTGCACACCAGACTACAATCCTCCTCAGGAGCCTGTGGGCTACTGATCCGGTTCCCGCAGTGGCATTCAGCTCCGTACTCCAGACCTGCAAACTGGTACCCACTAACCACACACATGCACACAGATAGACACAGTTATTGCCCTAGCCGAGGGCAATCCGTAACCTCAAGCCATTGCCCTCAGGCTAAGCCATCCCACAGGACATTAGCTAACATTTCAAACTTATCATTTAACTCAAACTTCCCGGCATTAAATCTACAGTACGCTGCATCCCCTGTGATATTTGTCAGTACTTCTCCTTCTGCACTCGTCTGACTGTGTAATGCCTTTTTCCAGCTGAACTGCAGTCACCTCTGATCTGTACTTTACATATCAAGGCTGTTGTGACTCATCCTCTCTCTTTAAGCTCCCTCCTTGGGACAGACAGAGACCTCATCAAAATTGACCTTTTCATATGTGTCCTTTGAAGCTTCCTCATAAATTGCCTTGACTTTTTACTTTTACTCATTGCGGTAATTGGCCCGCTCAGGTAACGAGCCCGACTGCTTTCCGAGCGGGGGGGATGGGGGCGGGGGCTCGAGATGTGAGCACCAACTGTCAGTCTGACTGCATCCGTCTGTCTGTCCTCTGCTGTTCTGTGTCAGCGGGGGCTACTCTGCTTCCTCGCTGCTTAGATATTAGAGGGAATAATTTAAGCGGGTCATTCCTTGAGTTTGCTTTGAAAAATTCCACCTGCCTCTCCGCGTTTTTCTTGAAGCTTTGGCCCATCATTTCAAAGCTGCAAATTCAGCTCACACTGACCCAATCAGATGATTTTCACCCCCCGGCCACAGGAAAGCACACATCTAACCTCTGACTTATTCACCAACTGCTGTAGTCAGCTCATTAAGCTTTCCAACGCATGCACTCCCTGCTCTCCTTCCTTCTTCTGCAACAGATCAAGCCTTCTGTCCTGGCCTGCTCTTCACTCCCCCGCCCCTCCCCTCATCTTTTACTGTCATCCAGCCACCTGGCTGTCCGCTGGCTCCGAACACAGGAGGCATTCATGGAGGAGACTGAGATCCAAAGCATTTACTCAAACAGCAGGCCCTCTGTGGTCCCTTCACAGGAGCCCGCTGCAAACGCATTACCTTTCTGAGCAGGTGTCTTGACACAGAGAACTGGTCATTTTGCGCAGGTCATAAAGCATGGTTCCTCCCAGGGCTCGATCGCTGGCATTGTGCAGAAAGCAGCCGATGTAGGTTCCTGCATGTGTCAAAGAAATCCAGAGAGAAAACCATTCAGATTCAAACATCCCCTGTAGAGGCACTCAGCAAGATGAAACATAGTTAATGGTAAAGTACGTATCTGTTACAATAACATTTCATGCTGAAATGATTAGTCATTTAATCAGTTAGATGGGCCAAGAAAAAATAAATTGATGACAATTTAGAAAATTTAATCATTTAAAGGGATAGTTGCTAAAAAATCAAAAATGCATATTTTTCCTGTTCCCTGTCATGCTGTTTATCCATCTAGAATGTTTTGGTGTGGGTTGCTGAGTTTTGAAGATATGGGCCTTAGCCGTGTCTGCCCTCTCTCCAGTAATTAAATCAGCGGTTCCCAAACTGGGGGGGCAGAGCCACTGCACAGGTGGCGTGGATGACCAGGGGAGAAATAAAGACACAACAAAGTTGAATGAATATGATCTGTAGAGGAAATAAACAATTTCTCTAAAGTGTAACTTTTGAAACCTTTTTTATGAGTTGCTTCCCAAATTATTGTTGATGATTGATAAGAAATTGTGGGGTGGGGGGCGTGAACCTTTTCCATGTTCTTCAGCATGCAAGAAACAGAGCCACTGAATTAAATCATGACCCATTTCCTCAAGATAATCCACAGACCTTGCTGTGAGCAGTTTCAGGTAGGAACTATTTTCTTTCTACCAAACTACACCTGCAAACCGTATCAAAGGGCAGAATGAGATGTCTGGCGCTCCAATATAATGGAACTAAATGGCTCTTGGCCTGTGGTAAATAACACATTTTTCCGTGGTGTGACAAACTCACAGCACATTTATTATTGCTTTTCACGGACCTAAATGTCCTGGATATCATGAGCATGAATGTCTCCTCCATGAGTAGATGTGTGATGCTTTGTTCCATTTACCTCGGAAGTTGGAAGTCGGAGCTGGGAATGACGTCACAGCCGACTTATCAGCATTCCAGTTACAAAGTCGGAAAAAAGTTGCCAACCGCCATTAACGTCTACGAAAGCTATTCTCGCGCTTGCCTTGTCCGAATATGTCATTATATATATATCATTGTTAGCACACCCTGCGTTGTAGTTCGCACATACCACATACAAAAAGGTAAATAACACTATAACAGCATTTCCATATATATACGTCGAACAATACTATGTATACAGCTGATTTAGTGTGACAAACACTAGTCAGGAGTGCTAATAAACGGAATATTACGGGAGCTTCTACTGTTTATACCCGGGGCAGCGATCTTCGATTGTCAACTCGGGGATGGTGAGGATTCTACGACTTTCCAACTCGGAATTCCGACTTCAGGGGGCGTTCCGAGTTTAAATTTCCCACTCGGAAATCCCAACTTCCCAGTACAAATGGAATGCAGCATGATTCCTTATACACGGTGATACAGTTGGGGGGTGTAGTTCGGTAGAAAGAATAAAGTTCCGACATGAAACTGCTCACAAAAAGATCTGTACATTATTCTGAGTAACCGGGTCATGATTTCTGGAAAGAAACATTGCTGTTGAATTTTTCAAATGTATTATTTTGGCATTTTGAGTGCAACACGATGACTGCCATCTAGTTCCATTATATTATGAGAGAAGGCAGACAAATCTATAGCTGATGTCTACAAAACTCAGCAACTCACAATAGTACTGCAGGTAAGAGAAAAAATAGATATTTTTTTATTTTGGGATGAACTGTCCCTTTAAGTGACTGGTCAAGCAGAAATACTAAACATTCTTTGTTCACAGCTTTTCTGAGAAGGAACTGCTTCATTTTCTTTGTTTTATATGATTGTAAAGTAAATATCTCTAGGCGTTTTGGATCGTTAGTTGGACAAAATTAAGCAATTTAAGAGTCACCTTGAGCTCTGGGAAATGGTAATGGGGCATTTTATTGACTAAATGATTCATCAATCAAACTAATTGACAGTTAAATCGATTATGAAAGTAATCATCAATTGCAGCCCTAATATAACATGAATTACACTAAATAGGAAGTCGATTTTCTGGTTTTATTTTTAAGCTAGATTCTGAGCACATTTGCACAAAAAGACAAGAAAAATTAAAATTAACTCCTGCATTGTTATCACACTGCACAATGCGCGCACCCACAATTAGCTGAAAATGGATGTTGACACTCTTCTCTTTAACTTGATTTGGACATAAACCAGACTTCCTCTGTCTTTTGTCTGGCACTGGCAACGTCCTCTTAACAGTGCCAGAGCAGCCTTTGCGTCATCACTTACACTAATTATACACACCAGCATGTATTGTGAGCTATAATATCCAACTAATTTATAACATGATGAGGCCCAATTTATCATCCAGTATAGATTATTCTTCTTCCTACATTACATTACAATGAACTTTATTTACTTGCACTAGAATAAAAAGCACCCCTGTAGGAAGAAGGATGTAACGCATAATAGACTACGACAGACTATTATGATGTGCTGACAAGATTAAGGCTCCATATAAAATGTCACCCAAATTCAGTCTTTGATGTTATCCTTGTCTTTGCCACGTTGCTACATCAAACTCTGCTCAGCTGACACATAAAAGTCTTCCTTATAAATACCAGCCTCAGTGTGGAGGGTAGCATATGCATTTCTTTTGTGTGCAGACTTCATTTACATCTCTCCCCTTGGGTCTGAGACTGTTATATTTTTAGGTTATATGCTGGCTGTTTCAACTTGTTCAGGAGCTGTACAGTATGTTGTGAACAGGTAGGTTGAAGTCTAGCGTTTGGTGCATGGAGTGCATAATAATAATAACAACAAATAGAGATGCACTGATCCACATTTTTTCATTTCCTGTCCTATTCAGGTACCTGAATTTTGATGTCTGCTGATGTAGATACTAAACCGATACCAGCGCTCTTTTTTTCTTGATCATTATTATTGTTATTATTATTATTATTAGAGTCACATTAGACTGACACTAAACTTTAGTCGTCAAAGGTTCTGTGTCAGTTGATGCACATCTGCTTTTTACCACCTGGAAAGCTTGTGTAGTTTGTGTAAGGTAACTTTGGTATTGCATCCTCCAACCATTGTGCTGTGGGATTGTGGCTTGTGACATTTATGTGTCAACAGTAAAACATCGCGATTGACAAGGATATTGTTGACATCTTTCTGTTACCAAAAAAGACAGTAGATTTGAGAATAATTTTTATATTTGCACCTGTATTAAAACATGCTTTCACTGGGTAGTTTTTGTAATAGTGTGACTAAATAAGCTGTTTTTCCTTTTGTAAGTTAGGTGAAAGGAGCTGTAATGACAATCATTCATTTTTCCGATTTCTGGCTGACATTCCTTTTTTTTCAGTTCTCTCGGGCTAAATATTTTTCATAAATTGCTCTTGTTGGCTTTTTAGTCGCAAAGCTTTTATTTTGCTTTCAGTAACAAGATTTTGCTCAGCAATAGAAAATCAACCAGCATTTGGCTCTTGCTGAGTCATAATTTCAGATTCTGTTTCTTGTCACTTGAAAAACTGGTCGTACATCTGTGTGCTCCACATGATTGCACTTATTTTTCAACTTGTTACTTAAACGTTGATAATTTTCTTGTATTAATCAATTAGTTGTTTGGTCCAACCTATTTGTCAAGTCTTTCTCATAACAATTATTGTCATTACCAATTAATCTGTCAATCATTTTCTTGATTAATCGATTAGTTGTTTGGTTCATAAAATGTAGAAAATGTAAGTGCCAAGATGACGTCATCAGAAGCCAGAAAATATTCACATTTAAGAAGCCAGAATCAGACAATTTTGCCATTTTTTTCTTTAAAAAAAAAGATTCAAACGGATTAATAGATTATTTGATTAATTGTGTAGCTCTATTTGTAAGTAGTTCAGAACATGGTGGTCTATGGTAGCTTATGTTTGTAGTTTTACCACTGTTTTATCGAGTGAGGTGGCTAGTAACTTTCTTCACTCCAGCTGTATTTCCAAGTTAAGATTTGGAATATTTTTCCCTTGCACTGTATACTAATGTAGAGTAGATGTGAAAGGTTCTCTACATATACTAATTTACACTGCCTTGCATTCTATTTCTAAATAAAAAACCACCCAGGGTTGGGCCTGGGCGATAAAATAAAAGCGATATCTATCAGTGATAGACACGTCATCAATAACATTAAGACCTTACATGCATTAAATGCAGACCAGCATGAAAGCATGAAATGAATAAGCCCCAGCTCATTAACAGCCTGTCATATCCCTTGATAATGGAGCGTACACTCAACCGGCCAATCATATAACAGACAAACCCCACGTGTGTTCCCTCCCTGCCTCATAAACAGCCAATCATGAAGATAAACTGCAACAAAATGAGTGCAGATAAACACGTCAGCTCGCTGGTATGGCAGGGTTGTTTTTTGTTTTTTGTTTTTTTCCCCAAGTTGGACAACAGCTATCAGAGGATGAGGGGTTCATACATTTGCAAGAAGCTCGGATTAGAACCGCTCGCCCTTTGCGTTAGAAGGAGCCAGCTAAAGTGCAGAAGCTGGAAAGCCTGGCTAGAGAGTGAGACGCCATGCTCGGTGTGCTGCCAACATGATGGATGGATCAGAACAGCGTTGTGCGTAAACTGCAGGAATACCTTCCCGAATAAGACCAGTAATACAACAAACTTATTCTGTCAAATTCGTCATTTCCACCCTTTGAAGTACACAACATGTCATCAGACAGGACCTACATGATTGATAATTATTGATATCTGCCGAACTTCACTATGATGATAGACTCTTCAGCTATTTCGCTCAGGCCTACGTGGGGTGTGGGATATAGATTGGAACACAGATTGATGATGTTATAAATATCCAGTGAATGACTTGCATCAATACAGCGACCTCATACCAATAGGATCAATCCCATCTCTACAGATAGTCACTCAACGTTGGTCTCTAGGATTGTTTCACACATCCTACTATGAATTTGTATTCATAGATGTTTTAAAGGTTTCAAGGACACTGAGGAGTTCTGATTTTTACTACCAGCACAATAAAAGACTGATGCCAACTGGTCACAGAGAGGATTTAAGAAGTGTTGGAGGAGATACATGCCGCTAGGATTGAAGAGATGTGGCAGCAAGGTGCACAGACAAGATGGAAGCAAGCAATGGAGCGTGAAATCTCTGGCAGGCCAAGCATCACCATATCGAATTCGTGATTCAATCAGTCTGCGATGTCCTCTGAAGCCCGTCCAGCCTGTTGTGCTTGGGCGAGGCTGAGTCACCAGCCGCCTGTGCCTCCGGAGACAAACACTGGAGAACAGCAGCAGCTGCTGCCTGAAAGCACTGAGAGACCGGGCCTGCCAAAGTCTGTGGCCGGAAGCATCTCAAGAGGCATCACCCAAGGTGATGTCCCCCCTGCCTTCCCCCCTCACCCACCCAGCGGGGCAGGTCATTGCTTTAATCAAAGTGAAGGAGAGGCCCCAGGCAGCAGCAGCTGAGGGTTAATGGAGGGAAGCAGCCTGAATTCCCAGACATGATAGAAATGACTGCACTTAGGTCTGACACTGTGTCGCTTTCTTAAACACTAAGACAGATGGCAGAGCTGGAGCTGATTCCTCCCCACAGAATTGAACGAAGAAGGCTAATGACATGATGACCAAGTATGAGGGCATGTGCCCATGCCATGGTAGCATGTGCACTGTGTGTGTCCATTTAAGTGGGCTAAGGAGGGTTCACAGTCTCGCTGGTTGGTCTATAATATCCTGACAGATGTGAGAAGAGTCATTAAAACCACAGGACAGAGGGTCTCATGACATGGTAGGCTGACCCAAGCCAGGGTCAGAGAGGATCATCTCAACAGGGGTTTTGATATTGAAAAACTCACCCAGTTAAATCTATGTAGAAAATGTATGTACAACCAAGGACATAGGTATGGGGGCAGCCACAATGAAATGTTAAAAGAACTATGTACCTACTGTATAAGGAGAATTGTTGAATCCCTTTATATGTATGATATATACAGTTAGAGTTGTTTGAATATTGATAGCAGTCACAACAATGATAGCAATCATATCACATCCATACAGGGTTAATAGTAAACAGCTGCAAAAAATAATTATTATAATAATGATATTTTAACGGACTGGTATCAGATCAGTATTGGCCGGTACAGAAAGTTTGGGTATTAGAATTGGTATCAGGAAAAAATAGTATTGGATAGGCTTGGGTGGCATAAAGGTATTACGGTATACCAAGAAATCCTGACAGTGTGATTTTCAATACCATCATGAATACAGACGCTCCTCTTTTTATAGGGAGATGCTGTATTGTAGTCTACAGCTTACGCCACCAGAGGCTGGTCTATGTGTGGCAGTGCAACTAAGCAGACAAACAGCTTTCATAAGAAGAAGAAACATGGCATCTTGGTGATAAGGTTTCTGGACAAACTAGTTAAAAAGAAGAAAAATGCCTCTCCCTCTGTCATGGAGTATTTTGGATTCAGTCCAGATGATAAAGGTAAGCTAACAAACACTGCAGACTACTGACTGATCAGAGTTGCGTTACGTTGTGAGTGAGTAACTTTAGTGAGCATTACAGAGGGAGAGGGGCAGACTAATTACTGGCTATGGTGACAGTTACCGGTGAATGCGCGCCAAGCTGAGATAAAGGTGAGCAGTGAAGTTGTCATTCTGGCAAAATATGTTCATCGACTGTGCTGTAAGTTTACAGTGTTGGTTTTAGTTTGAAAGTGAATATGATGATCAGCTCCGCCTGCGTTGTGAGAGTATTAAGCACTGTAGAGTACAGTGTAGTTGATCCATTTTACACGAATACCAGCTAATACTGTATACCCCTGTAGAATGTCAGGAGGCTATGAAGGTATGAAAAAATGGTACCACCCAAGCCTAGTATCATAACATATACATTACATATAAAGAAATTAACAAATGTAGAGAAACTTAACTCTAAAAGGCTAATGTCCAGTAATGTGTGCAATAATTAATATAAGCATTGATATATTGAAGTGCATATTTTCACATTTTTGAAACATGAATACATTGCAAAAACTATGCAAAATTGTTTGTTGTTCTTTCTATAATAATGGTTGTAGAGCTGCAATGATTAATCGATTATTAACCGATTAAAAAATTAATCGTCAACTTTGAATTTTGATAATTGATTTATTGGTTTGAGTCGTTTTTAAGAAAAAAAAAAGGCAAAATTCCAGCTTCTTAAATCTGATTATTTTCTAGTTTCCAAACTCCTCTACAACAGTAAACTGAATATCTATGTGTTGTGGACAAAATAAGACATCTGAGGACGTCATCTTGGGCTTTTGGGAATTTTTCACCATTTTCTGACATTTTATAGACCGAACAGCTAATTGATAAATCTTGGCTAAGAAAATAATTGTTAGTTGCAGCCCTAAATGGTATAACAAAACAAAAGAAGAAATGCAGTGTAAACCTTAAAACCTATATTGCCTATACTGTAGTACACTAACCCTACTTATAATCCTTTTTAGTTTCTGATACTTTCTGATAAATAATGTTGTATTTTCCTCCCTACAACAAAAAGCTCTGCGTGCTGTACTATCTTTTCTTTGACTAATGTTCTTTTTTTAGGAGAGCATTAACTATGTATAAAAATAAAGATGAAATGATTTTTAACACTGAGTGGGACCCTTTGTCAGCACTGAGTTATTCTTGCAGGCTGTGTACAGCCCCAACAGCCATCACCAATAAGGTGGGGCAACATTTATGTATCCTGAGAGGCCATAACCCAGGGGAAAAGAAGTCCGCCAAGCACTCGCCACTGCTATTTGTTAAGCTCATTGCTATGACCGTACAGTAATAAGTTAAGATTACTCAGATGAGTTTATCAACATTTGTATCAATTAAGATCTTCTCTCCTCTTGACTGCAGTGGCTGTACAGTCAAAGAACTGCGAAATCCCCCCACTGGATATCATGCTCTTGTGCAGAACCCAGCCACCTGCATTTCACACTCTACCTTGCAAACTTTGCAGTGGAAGCAACAGAAACTTTGTAAAAAATCAAATATCACAAAATATCAACACTGAGTGTGGCTTCTGCTGTGCAACCTCTGTAATATTTCTTACTTGTGATCCCCCTGCATATCTCTGGGTGTGTAATACTTCTGATATGTACTTTACATATCAAGGAATTTGTGACTCATCCCTGCGAGGCACAAAGTTTCCAGCAGCAGACACAAAGTGTTATGCATCTCACACTTTTATTATAAAATGTTTGAATAGGTAGGGCTCCTGGATCTATGAATATCTTAAACTGAAACTGCATGTGCAAACCTTTCCACCTGACTGTGCAACAACATAACTGCTATGTGTGTCAAAGTAGTCGGTGATAAAGATGGAAAATAAAAAGACTACATATTGAACTACATAACTAAAGATGAAATTATATGTACTGTAAGATAATATATAAATATATTACATTATAAAACACAATAGGTTGGCTTGTGGTTAGAGCTGCAGGACTTTAATTTAGCATATTTTATGATTTTCTCTTATTTTTCTTTCTCCATTCTATGTTAGTGTTGTAATTGCATAATTTCTCCACCAGACAGATATGACAAGTGTATTTTTACACTTTAAGATATCCTGTAAGATACACTGGTTATTGCATACTGCAGCTTGTTCACAATTCTTACCAACCAAATTTCAGGGATTTTTATCAAAAATATTTATCAATGCTATGTAGTTATGTTGAGAAACAAATATCGGGCAATAATTCATTATCAGATTTTCAAAATAGTCAAATATTATCAGTATCAACCTCAGAGATCCTGTCTAGGTCAGGCTCTAGTAGAAACATTAGGCATCATATAAGAACCACTGGTGTAGACAGATGTGTTCTTACATGGTGTGTATGAGGGATGTCGTAGAACTTGTTGAATTCACCAATTTTCTCGTATTTTGACATTTTTTTTCACATATGAACACAATTTCCGAGCAGTCCAGATCTGTCATAGAGTCATGTGCAGTCAGTCTGCTGTTACCTAAACCAAAGCTTTTCCCTAATGACTGTATATTTCATTAGTTTGAGGACATTTTGAGTTTGAAAAATAAATTCCACTTTATAATTACGTTGACGTGATCCTGTCTGACTGCATTTCAAATTATAATATAATTGTAAATTTACATAGAAAGCCTCTCATTAATTTAATGATGTATTATTACTGTCAGGTGTACTGGCTGTATCTTCACATGCAGATTTATTTAAGTCGTTGTCCATGGGAGCATCCTCACTTATTCTGTCTTCTATCGCCTA
>JAJHUR010090794.1:0-24108 GCA_027495735.1 Lutjanus campechanus
TCATCTACTTTGTTGCTCCCCAGTCTTCCACCAGCCAATTCCCCCTCCCCTCCTTTCTCTCAAACCCCAGTCCCCTTCATAAAGCTCCTACACGTAGTTTTTATTGGGGGCGGAGGCACCGTTGCTGTAGTACTTGGCGGTTCTGCCGGAGCTGCCGGAACTGGGCCTGCTGAAGCAGCAGAGCAGACCTCCACCCAGGAGGAGCAGCACGCCGGCACCCCAACCCACGAAGATACACGCTCCCAGCTCCCTCTTCTGATTACTGGGCACCAGGGGGTTGTTGAAGTTTCGCACAACTATGTGGGCGGACCAGCTGACGGGGATGATCACCAGGAGGCCGGCCAGCAGCATACCTATCCCGGCCACCAGGCTGATCTTGGGCTTGGCGTCTTCGTTCTGCACGCAGGTGGTGAAGTCGGCGCCGCAGAACAGGATGAGGAGGCTGAGGCAGCTGAGCAAGATGCTGATGATGGTCATGGCGCGGGCGGCCTGCAGGTCAGAGTCCAACACCAGCAGGGAGTCGTAGTTCTTGCACTGTTGCTGGCCGGTACTCTGCACTACACAGCTCATCCACAGGCCGTCCTGATTGCTCTACTCACACACACAGACACAGAAAGACAAAGAGAGGTTCAGTCATTTTATATATCACTCATGTACTTTAGTTAATATAATGTACTACTTAAAGATACTACATGGACCTTTCATATTTTGTTGATTTTGGAGCCCCCTGTGGACAAAAACGGTGGTGTTTCCACTCTAAGTCAAAATAAATAAAATCATCTAAATAAAAATCTCTTCCTGCTTCCTTTTAACTGACTATTGTGCTACTCACTGTAGTTTTACCTTGGAAAATGTAAAAAGAGGCTAATTTAATCTGATTTCAAGGAGAATCAAACCTGGTGAAGAATAACTACAGAAACAGCCGATGGTCTCCTTAACTTATGGAGGCATCATTGAGACTGTTTAAAAGTTCCAGTTAAAACTCCTCATAGAAGCTTTAACTTGAGTATTTTCCATTTTACGCTGCTTTGAAGTGATTTTACTTAAGTGACATTTTCACCACAGGACTGTTGCTTTCTTCTACAACTTTCTTCCCGTGCATTAGCTTTCCTTCTAAGAGGTTTTAAGGAGTTTTTCATTACCTGTGCAGTCACAATGTTGGACCCGGTGAAGGAGGACACTTTCCAGCGTGGGACAGCGCAACACACAATCGCCCCGATCAGGCCGAGGACCCCGAGGGCCACGCAGACTATCTGAACTCCGACAGATCCCATCCTGGAAAAAAGAAAATCAAAGGGTGTGAGGGTGATAATTACAGCTGTTACCACCGCGTTTCAGGACTTTATATTTTCGTCTGCCAGCAAAGCGTTCCTTTTTGTTGCTTGTAGTTTATAGGGGGGCGGTGCCTTCTTTAAATTGGCTCTCCCAAGATTTCTGCCCTTTTTTTTCAGATTTTTTATTTTTTTTGCTTGTTTCTTTGTTGTTGTTTTTGTTTTGATCTTGTTTGTTTGATTGCTGCTACTTCGGTCTTAGAGAGGTGGAGCAGTTGAATCCCTCCCACTGATCCAGGATGTAAGTATCTGTTGTTACTGTGGTGCTACTGTTTATCTGTGTGCGATTGCATAGCTGAATGCACACTCAGACAAACACCCGTCCCCTCTGACAGGCCTTCACAGGATTATGTGGCTCAGGGCTACATTTTTAAACACGCTCATGTCCTGACAGGCCCCTGGCCTCTTCCTGGGTCTCCACCCAGGCCTGATGGAGGCACTCCCTCACGGCTTCTCGCCTCGAAAATCCGTCTTACTTACTTAATCCAAAGTCTCTGATTCATCTTCATGTAGACAAGAATTAAAGTTTGAGTCAAAAAGTCGGACAGGTATTAAACATGATGAAAACTGTGTTGCATGAAAAGTGATGAAATTTAAGTGTTTTTGATCATTATTCAGGGGATCCTGACTTAATTATAAATATTAAAGTAAATGTTTTAATTGCTGTTGCTTAATTTTGATAAACAGCTGTTTTAACATCAGAAAAATTAAGACAAAAATTAAGTTAAAACTTAAATTCAGGAGCTGGAAAAAAAATAACTAACAATACATTTCAGACTAGATAAATTAAACATGCATATAGTTTATTACTGTTGCATATTTATACATGTGAATAATCTTTTCATGCACAGGAGCCCTTCCTTTTGTTCTTCATCCATACAAACAATTCAAATCATCCTTTACCATCTGCAAACACACAGAGAAGCACATTTTGTTGCATTTCCCCCCGTAAATATAAAAATAAGTCTCATATCTCACCCACAGATAATCATGAAACCACATTTCCTCCATTATAACTGCAGTTAAAGAACAAAGGAGAGACAATAACCCTGTCAGGGTTGGACAGCGTAACTTGGACTTGATTTAGACCAGGACAAAAATATCTTACTTTTAGGCGTATGTGACCCGCTCCAGATCAGAACACAAACTTTCAGAGCAGACTGAACACAGAAAACTAATCTGATGTGGGTCACTGGATTCAAAATCAGATGCTTTCACTCATTTTCTTCCTCAGAATTACTGATTGCGAATGAGCACACACACTTAAAAAATCCCTTAAAACGGGGATCACACGAAAAACAGCAACTGAAAAAAAATCACAAACATGCTGCTGACCCTTTTTTCCCCCGGTTTTCCTCTCTCACATCTGCTTATTTGCACTTTTCATGTTTTTTTTTTTGCCAGCGTCCATAAAAAGGTATTCAGCTAATCCTCCACCAATCCTTTCATCCTCTGTCATTTCAAGCTTTTGCAGGACGATATCTCTTTCCAAGGCTCAGGCTGTCCATCTGCATAAAAAGTGAATTTAAAAAAAGATGCCTACCTTTTATTTTGTGTCCCCTGAACTTCTGAAAATTGAAAAATTAGGTTCTTGAGGTTCTTCCTTTCTTCCCGCCTGTGCGTTGTTTAGAAGATGCTGTTTTCTGATGTGCAGAGGCTGTGTGGGAAGATGGGGTATTTGTAGAGGAATGTGAGGTGTAGGGTGGGGCTGAGCCTGAACAGGAGGGAAGGACCTCAAGACCAGACTGGACTTGTTCCTATACGTGTGTTTGCCTCTCTTTTTCCACCTTAGACCTGCCGTGGATCTCAGAGGAGTTCTTACTCAAAACATCTCTGAGGATAAACCAGAATAAAAGTTGAAACATCTCTAAAACTGGTCACAAACCAGGCACAGGTGTTGTTATGACACAGGGATGATGCTGATGCTGAAGTGAATCATTTTTGTTGCCAAAAAAAGAAAATTGAGTCACCTGGAGAACTGCCAGTTTTCCTCGCCATGTTCCCAGTCTAAACATAAAAAAAACACCTGGGCTTCCTCACCTGATCACCCCACCTCCACCCACCTCTGTCGAAACTGTGATGACGAGTGTACGGAGGCTGATTTAGGAAACCGAGACGGAGCGGGTTTAGGATTTTGCGTAAGGTTTTAATCACGGGACGGAAAGAAATGAGGAAATGAAAAGGAATGTTCTCAAACCAATTATGCCTCCATTAGCACATTCAGAAACCAACGCTCACACACACAGTTTTGGTTTGCATAATATATCAGATAAATACAGATTTCAGTTTGTAATGATGGCTGGAGTAAATCCTCTGTTCAGGGCAACAAAAACTCACACACATACTTTAAATTTTACACAGATATCAACTCTATTTTTGACAGATTGTTCACCAAATGTAGAGAGGATGGACCCATATTCTCACCAACAATAAGGAGATATAATATTTCTGCTACTAATCTGTTAGTCTATCATAAATGACATTGTTATTATTAATTTATTTAATGTGTTTTCGCACACACAGTTGGTCGAGTTGGAGATTAATTTAAAGGGATAGTTCACCCCAGAATGAAAATTCAGTCATCATCTACTCACCCTCATGCCGATTGAGGGTCGGGTTTATTTTGTTTGTCTGTAAAACATTGCTGGAGTTTCACAGGAAAACAGCACTGCAGAATCTTCCAAACAATGAAAGTGAAAGATGACGAGTTTTCAGACATAAAAAACAAAACAAAAAACCTCCATACTGCTCATCTGGTGAGAAGGAGCTACAGTGAAGATTCAGGATTAAAAACATGGCATAAATAACATTTCTTTAGTCAACTTGGCATGTCGGAGCTTTAGGAAACTTGGATTACACCAGACATCAGTGTTTTGTGGACTAAAAAAATACTAAACCCGACCTTGAACCAGCATGAGGGCGAGTAGATAATGACTGAATTTTCATTTTTGACTGAACTATCCCTTCAAAGATTTAGGTGAGCATTCTTAAGTATGGGAATGTCTATTCTAGGCTCTTATAGCACAACTACAAGAGAATAATAGTTTAATTATATGTCTTATTATTTAATGTTGGTCTGGGTCAAAAAACTGAAGATGATTCACTATATTGAAATGAAACCTTTTCTGCAAGGCTGTTTTGATTTTGATTCATAACAGGCCATGGCCTGTGCAATAACTTAAATATGAGACATTTGTATTTTATATCTCTGTTTTTGGTTTTCTATGACTGGAGCTCCTGTTTTGTGTTTTGTTTGTCTTTGTCCTGTCACATATAATATTGTGTTGAATATTTCCCTGTTGTGTCAAGTAGCATGAAATGGAAATACTCAAATAAAGTGAAAGTACCTCATATCTCATAAGTGGAATAAATTAATCTTATATTCCATCAGTGTCACTGTGACCTGAGTGATCTGTGTGAGTCCAATCAGGAAACCTTACTGCTATTAGAGCAAATTTAAGACTCGTCATCACGTTCTAGTTTTCTTTGATATTTGTTTAATTGATATAGTAACATCATCAGACTAAATAATTAATAAATTCAACGGTTCTCCCCTGTAAATTCACATCCAGTCCCACAGGAGCTTTGGTTGGATGCATCAGCACAAACTCAAATGATGCCACAGAACATTTTAATCAACACCCAGCTATGCAGTGCTGATGAATCACAGGGAAATGTGCTTAAAATTATGCATAAGATAAGCCAGTGGGCTGCTTTCCTTACTACCATGAAGAACAATATGGTCTCAAAATTATTAGATTTTAAGCGAGCCAGTTTCTCAATAGAACTGAAAAATGATCTTCCCAAGGTAGACTGGGTTGCACTATCAAGGATGGATTTAAACCTTATTAAACTGTATAATTTTAATTTATGATGCACCTAACTTTTAAGAAAAAAATGACAAAAGATGAAAATTTAAACTTCTCTTTGAACCTCAGTTAAATTTTTTACTCCAATCCAAAATTAAATGCACCAAAACTCCAATTTAAAATGTGATCCAGCATAAAGTTTAATCTTACACTTGAGGAGGTTTAACTTTTAAAATGGCTGCCTTTATAAAGATGGACTGAGCAATAACTTTTTTTCCAGCTTTTTTTTTTTTCCAATGTCAGGTTTTGTTAACTTTTTAACCATTTTAACTAACTAGCTAGCCAACAATATAACTTATAATTTTATTATCTTTTATTTATTTATTTTGCTTTTTACCTAGCTAGCAATCAATGTAACATTCTTCTTTTATACTTCCTAGGTCCCAGCAGCAATGAAATCTATTTTTTTTAATGTATTTATTTATTTATTTAAATTTGGGAAATCAAGCATCTCCATATTAACTTATTATAAACACTTTTAAAATTAATTAATCACTACACTTGGGTTCACTTGACAGAGATTTGTTTTTAATTATGCGGCAGAGTTTTGTTTCACTTTAAATGCAGATGTATTCATTTTAAATATTAATTCGCTAATCTTTGATCAGAACTAATTTTAGATTAAATTGCAAATGAACAGGTTCTGACGGGCAGGTGAGAGCAAGCAGCAGTCGATGTTTTTTTTAAATGTTTTACGCTGCAGTTCCGACTGTAAACACTCGGTGGCGCACTTTGAGCTCTCACTTCTCTCCATTGATGCCGCTGTACATCTACTGTAAACGTCTGGGGGAGGGGTTTTAAGCGTAGAGACGGACCCACCAAGCGTCCAATCAAATGCGACTATTCGAGTTCTAAATTTCAAGATGGACCAATCAGCTCCTGAGAAACGTGTGCGGACCTCGGTTTGATTCAGCCCCCTACGTTACCGTAGACACTCCGGTGGAAACGGCCCTCTTTTAAAGTTCCTGGGGGGAGAGTGGAGGGACCCAGACAAACCTCAGGAAAGGGGCCAAGCTTGAGCTCAGTGGATAAATATTTACACATTATTCATCCCAGGAGGACTGCCGTTTAACTGAAGACAAGGTTTGGCGACATTTTATATGTTTATAAGTCGGCGTTTTATTACAAAGCTAACGTTAGCTAACTAGCCGCTCAGTTTTGCTGCTGCTACGGTAGTTTATGTGTAGCTTACGTTACTTGGCTAGCAGCTACCTAGCTAGCTTGCTTAGCTCAGGCTCACATAAGCTCATTCATTGTTCCAGTCCGCTAACATTGCCCCATTAGCTCGAGCAAGGCACTTGTTAGTTAACAGATGTGTATTAAAGCGTATATTACGAGTAGCTAACTGCTACTGTCCGTCGCTTTTCTGTCTGTTCTTGAAGGTGCAAAGCGGAAAACCAAGGTCTCGACTGCCGGAGAACGTCAGAAAATAAAGAAAATGGCGGAGCCAGACAAATTAAACATCGACTCTATAATTCAGCGTCTCTTGGAAGGTAAGAAGGACAAAACCCACTGTCCGGCAGCGTGTTTCTTTTGGTTTATGTGAAATCTTGATGGTAGTGAAATGTGAATTTTATAGGCCAAGTATGTAGGCTAAAGTTAAAGGTAGTCACGTTATGTTGTAGTAGCCTACTTAAGATCGCTGTGCTCATAGACTCGATGGTTGTATTTGGATGAAAGGTTGTAACCAAATCAATACTGATTTATACAGAGGGTTCAGTCGGCCTTATTTGATTGGAGAAATCAGTTTTATCAGAATCATCGATCGGTTTTCATTTAGGATGTATTGTTGCGGTGTTGTTTGCAAATCAAGGAGGGTGGGTGCAGTAACGCGAAAAAGGAGGCATATCACACTCATATTTTACGCAAGTTACACCTCCTCATACATTATGGGCTTAGGGTTTATGGTCTTTACTTAATGTATTATCTTTTCCCATCGAGGACGTGATGCTGGGCCGATTTTAACCATTTATGAATAATTAGCCTACTGTTGGATGGCTATTTCCAATATGGCATTGAGGGATTATTACTTGTGGATGTTTACACTCGTTGACTGGCTTACTGTAAGAGAACAGTCTTGCAGTTATTGGTTTTTTTCGACCCCATTTGTTGCCGCTTTCCCACCAGAGCTTCTCAGTTACATGGCTGGACTGTTTTGTGTTGTGCTTAGTGTTTTGCAGTGGAGGATCTGATTACAATTTGCAGCCACAACCCTCCCCAGAGTGACTTGTTAATGAGGTGTACAAACAAAGGTGCTTTGATTGGCACATGTTCACTCCTAATACTGTGTGAAACTTAAGTAATTTCTTTTTCCTGCAAGCAGTATTGCGTGTATGTTATATGCTCCCTGTGAAAAATAACATTCACGAAAGTGCAATTGTTGGAAAAGTCATTTTTTATTTTGTAACTGTACAACATTTTGTGTAGAAATTATTGAAGCTGTACAACTCAAAGGGTTTTTAAAAAAAAAAAAGACAATTGAGACATTAGGCGGCAGATATGGAGTGATTGGTTAACTGTTTTGGCTCTACAAATCTGACACAAACTGTTTCTAAGTAGTAGTCTGTGTACTAGGGTTGGAACTACTGATTATTTGAATTGTCGCTTAATCTGTTGATTATTTTCTCAATTAATTTATTAGTTGTTTGCTCTATAAAATGGTGAAAAATGCCAGTCAATATTTCCCGAAGTCCAAGGTGACATTTGAAAATCCCTTTTTTGCCCACAACCCAAAGTTATTCATTTTACTGTCATAAAGGAGTATAGAAACCAGAAAAGATTCACAGTTAAGCAGCTGAAATCAGTTATTTATTTTTCTTGAAAAATTACTCAGACCAATTAATTGGTTATCAAAATAGTTGGCGATTGATTTAATAAGCCATTCATAATCAAATAATCATCGCAGCTCTGCTGTATACAATGTGTGGAGGCAGATTTGTTATGGTCTGAGCTGCGTATGTGTGTGTGTACTTATCTTCACATCCACATGATGATTGTGTAACAGGAGTCCCGAGGACATCAAACAGAACATAAATCTCTTTACACCCAACTGTACAGTTCATTTAAAGAGCACAAGAAATAAGGTTGTGACCTCTGTCGTCGTCCTTGCAGGTGCACTGGGTGTGCAAATTGTGCCTGCTTCACACGTACACTTGTGTATTTCCCCTATAGAATTGTTTGCATAGAGACTTTTTTGTTTCATAGGAAGAACATCACATGTGTCGGTTGTGGTTGTGGCATTTACAAGTTGTGATACATAAATTTTCCACCATTAGTCACGCTAAGCTATTAATTGAGGAATATTTGGTACAGAGAATTTTCCCAAGTGGAACAAGGTTAATAAATTTGACCTTTGCCCCGTTTGTTTACCTTCTTTAATATACAGTCAGCCTGAACTGAGCTGGTGGAGGTGATTGGTTCTATTCACAAATATGCATGTGCAGTCATAGTGCCTCCTGGGAGTTTGACATTGACTGTGGACTCTGCCGGCTGCTGGAGTGTTTTGTACATGCACTGTTATACTTGGGCCGTGATAAGGTTGTCTGCCAAACACAGGAGAAGACAAACAAGCCCGACAGTGGCAGTATTTATATCCTCTTATGTAACTCACTTGACCTTTTTTTGTCAGCATTTGTGGCTTTATTGCTGAGAGTAACCGCTTCCCAGTTAATATTGCCACTGTGTTGATCTACTTTGTTAAGACCACAGTAGACATTTGAGTACTTGCCCCACAGCAGGTGCTGCATCAAAAGATTGATAAATTACCAGCTCGGTCATGTGGACAACAAGGTAACCCTGCTGCTTGCTGACTGTGTTTCGAGACCAAACCAATTAAATGTGTTTGGATAATGAGTGCTTTCAATTGGATTACCGTCGTAGATCTAGAGCTAAGTGAACTCTGAGAGAGTGTGTTGCTAATAGCATGTCTGGAGAGCGTGACATCACATAAGCTCAGCCAGAACACCCAGCACTGAGTCAGGAGTGCCGGACCAAACCAACTGTTGATCGCAGCGCCCCGACACCGCTTTTCTGTTGTGCTGGTCCAGCTCTTTGTTTTCTGCCCCCCTGATCAGTGTAGTGGAAAGCCTTTTGTCCGTACCCCTCATGATAAGCTCACTGTTGCCCACTGGCTATGTGGCTAACTTTGGAGCAAGCGCTGTCAGGGCTTAGCCTTCTGTAATCCAGGTTTAAAGTGACAAGCAGCACTGCAGTATTTATAACTACTTTTCACTGTTCAGGACTTTGCTTTTAGTTGCCGCTTCAGGACAGTGGCATTATATCTTACATTCATTTGTTGATTTCTGCTCTCACCCTCCCTTTTTTAAGCATTATTAAAACCGGATACATTGTAGTGAGAGATGGTCTGTAATAGGGCTACACGGTTAATTGAAATCGCAATTTTCAAATCCGTGTCAAAAAACTTTAATGACTGTTGTGAGGCAGGGATGTTCTGTCCCACAAATCAGATTCTATAGACTTAAAAAAATCTTCATTTGATACTGATTCCTGCAAACAAAATTACACCATAGTCATTTTAACACGTTTTTCAATCAAAATAAGTAATAATGATGTAAAAATGATCGTTACCTCTAGTATATCCCATGCTGACCAGTAGAGCCTTCACTTTGCTTGACCAAAAAAAGTATCAATGAGACATCACACAGAAAATGATAATCTGCAAATTGTCAGACAACAGTGGTTACAAGGGGTGGTAATACTTAATAAACCTGGGAAAAGGTTTTTTTATTTTTTCTGTTTGTTTTATTCCAGTTTTGCACATGAAGTGTTCCTCTGCACCATATGAAATATGTCCTAATGATAATAGTACAATAATAGCTGCCATGCAGTGGCCATACCAGTGCTTTACCCCTTCAGAAGCAGTAATATTGAAAATTTAAGAAAAGAAATATACCGTGAAATGAACCATCAATGTCTGTGCTTCAAATTTTAGGCCATGCCACCCGGCCCCAGTCTGTCATTAAGTGTCAGGTGCTCTGCATGTAATAACACTTTATAGGGAGTAAAGGTTATCTGTTATTTCCTCAAGTTCTGGTTTGTCGCTCAGACAAAATCTTGATCTGTACCCTTGTTTCCGTGTGAATAAAAGCAAATGTTATTTTGACAATTAATCAATAATTATTTTTCTCACGCTAGCAATAATCCCACCTGTGGCTTATTTTATCAAAAGTTGCCACAGAATAGTAACTTGCTGCAAGTTGTGAGATTATGATCCTCAGGTTGTTTACATTTAATCTAAATCTCCTTTGTAATAAATTAAATCATGAGTATATTTGATCACTTACAAAATTGATGTTTTGTGTTTAAGTTGCTGCCCTGGTGCATGAAATCAAGAGCTCTGTGTTCTCATGGAAACTGCTTTACGGATCACTAGAAAACTGTCATCAGTCACAATGTTTCTTTGATGCACACTGTGATCGGTGGCGCTCTGCTGCACAGTTGTCATCACAGACAAAGCATTTCCACCACAAAGGCAACCAGTAAGTGTAATGAAACAGCATTTGTACATAGAGACTGGGCCTCTTGAATGTTGCTCTGGTGGCATTAGTAATCATTTCATCATTGTTATTATCAAACTTTGGCTTATGAGGTCAGGCTGATTTCTTGTGAAGGAGGTACTAGGGTGGAGCTGGACAATAAATTAATATCATTATATGTGACCAGATGTCATTTTAGATTTTGATAAACATTATATCATGGTATAGCACAAGTGTTGTCTTGTCCTGGTTTTAAAGGCTGCATCACAGTAAAGTGATGTTCATGACTGTTTTAGCTTTTCTATTATTTCACTTTACTGACTTGGTCATTATATCCACATTACTGATCAAAAATCCCAGTGTTAATATTTTGTGAAAGCACCGTTGCAATATTGTTGCAATACCAGTATCGCCCATCTCTACTTTATATATTGTTGGGAGGTTTAATCTACAGCAAGGTGTTATATTCTATAAGATCATGTCTGATAATTTATGGAATTTTTTTAAAGAGAAAGTGTATATAGAGATATGTATCGTATTAGAGTTGCAACGATTAATTGATTATTCTTGTCCTTTCGGGTCTCAGCTGGGAGATGTTTGCAAACGGCAAATTCACTACGTTACGCACGCTGCGTACGTTCACTATGTCCAGTAAACAAAATAAACTTATAAAGTGTTAAACATTCTCACTCTTGTTTTCCTTTTTAAACAGAGAAATACAACCGTACGCCCTCTAAATTCAAGTTTTTCCTCTTTTATAACATGTAAAACTCAGCAAAACCATCTTTGTTAGTCTGTCCACGCTTCCAACAGTCACCAACTCTGGTTTGGTTGAATTAAATCCTTAATTCACTGCATGAAAAGAGTGCACAGAGTTTATCTCTCACTCTTCACCCAGCTCAGAGCACTCATGATCCGGCGAGTGGGTGACAAATATCAGCCCAAAAAAGCGACCGGCGATGGATTCAGCCCATCGTCGATAGACAATTCATTTGGCCAATCACCCAACCCTATCGCCAACTATTTTGATAATCAACTAATCGGTTTGAGTGATTTTTTTAAAGAAAAAATTAGTCAAAATTCATTGATTTTAGCTTCTGAAATTTTCATCTGAATTTTTCAGTTTCTTTAACTAAAAATCTTTGGGTTGTGACTAAAACAAGAAATTTCAGGACATCATCTCAGGCTTTGGAAAACACTGATTGACTTTTTTCTCCATTTTCTGACACTATTAATCAGTTACTCCAGAAAATAATCACCCAGTTAATCCACTGTGAAAATAATCGTTAGTCGCAGCCCTGCATTGTATATGGTGGCATAGCCTAAAAATATTTAGATGTTATTTATAAGCTATATCGCCCAACCTTAAGCAAGGGTGCAGTGAAACAAGTTGTACGTTCTTTTTTAATAGCTACAGTGTGAAAGTGGTGGTAATTTTCTCTTGAGTTCAACTGGAATGTCTTTTTTTATTGGCTGGTTAACCATCATGAGTAATTGTGATAGCAGAGGCAGCTTTGCCTCTGAACTTGCTTCCAGTTTTGCCAGTAGTTATGAAATATAATTACTGCTGTAAAACAGATCTAGCTTGAATAGAGCTATAGTTGTGCTGTTATTACACACCCCAGCGTCACTTTGATTGTTTGACATTAAAGATGAAAGCACTTGTCTGTCTATTTGTTTGTTAACTGGTTAACACCCGACAACTGTGTAATCAGTCCCATTAACTTATTGAAGAGGAGTCCGTTCACACCCAGCTTGAAAACAATCACGACTGAGACGTCTGAGGCCGTTCTGTCTCCACCAGACGTATATTACCTGTTCAGTAGGCCGTGAAAGAATTTGCTGGGTGGGAATGAGACTCCTCATTAGTCGCCTCGTACAGTTTGTGTTGGTATCTGCTTTGGCATCAAGCAGCTCATGTAGGGATGGGGGTGTGATGATTCTGTCAGTGATACAAACAAATCAGATTCCAAACTCCATCAGGGGCAGTCTTGCATAAGGCCACAGTACACACAGTCACTGAGATATAGTTGCATGGCGTCACGTCCACACCCTATGGTTGGCATGTCAGTGTACAAATATTTTGATCTGAGTTATGACCAGTTAATATGCTACTTTGATATAAATCATTTGAGAATGCCTGTGAGACTCCCAACTCCTTTTTTTCATGGGGTATTTTTCTGTAGCTGTCACCACCACACTCCTACCTTTTCTAGCATTTGAGCCATGACTGTAATGTGTCATTTGAAGACAAATAATCTGTCAGAAAAATAAATTGGGTCCTTGCTCAAGCCTTTATCATGATTTGTGTTTGGCTCCGTTCTGTGTGTGTGGTAAGTGTGAAAAAGCATGACAAGGAGAGACTTGACAAACCTGCTGAATTCCTCAGATAGCACAAGTGAAAGAAACCGGATGACAAGAACAGAGTGTTACCTTCATTATTACGTAATACACGCAGTTCATTTTTGATTTAATTTTATGTTCCAACCAGTTACTTGGCTGGCCTTATTGGTGACTTCAAACAGTGTTATTACAGCCCATGGTGTACCATTCTGTGCTTCTTAACAGTGCATACTAAGAGTCTTAATTACGTGTTGTACAGCAATTTCTTTGCTGCAGCCACATCAGCTTGAAGGGGGAAGTGGGTTTCTCGTCTTCCTCCTAGCTCAGGTTTGAACTGCTACACAAGCAGAAAGACGTGTGTTTGAGGCTGACACCGTCAGACTAGTTTCCACTGATCAGGTTTTCTCAGATCCTGCATCTTTGTGCACACTACGCAGGCTCCTCTTGTTGTATTGTAGTTTGATAAACATAAAAAATGTATCTTATCTTTGTAATTTGTCATTTCTAATTTTTAGAATTTAATATACTTGTTAAATGATGTGATTACCTGCTGAAGTGGCTGCTGTTAGACTGGACTGCTAACAGAATTTGCCAGCATTTGGCTGGTGGGTGGTGTTAACTTCCCAGTCTGGTGGTGTGGCTTAAATCCAAGCATCACGTTTCATTCCCGTGCCTTATGTCCTCCTTCGTTCAGTCTTATTTACAGCTCTGGGCAAAGGTGTGTCTCTCTGGTGTTATTGTATCTCCCATGAAACGTCTCTCCCTTTTATCTCTCTCTTTTCAGTCAAGGGTTCTCGGCCAGGGAAGAACGTCCAGCTGACAGAGAGTGAGATCCGCGGCCTTTGCCTCAAGTCCCGTGAAATCTTCCTGAGCCAGCCAATCCTGCTTGAGCTAGAAGCTCCCCTCAAAATCTGTGGTGAGTTTTAATGTAGTGGTTGGTGAGTTTCAATAATGCATCAAGACCCAGGTGTGAGATATCATTAAGTCTAAGAGTTACACTGCAGACTGACTCTAATACAAGAGAAGATGATCATTACCTGAGGTTCTGTTCATGATTTACTAGACAGTTTGCTCATGTGTAATTGGCACTTGTATCATTTGATAAGTGTGGACTCTGCATGCAAAAACAGCTACACACAGTAGCACTGAAACTATAGTGTCTGAATGCATTCCTCTGCTGCCCTCTGCAGGTGATGTCCATGGTCAGTACTATGATCTGCTCCGGCTGTTTGAATATGGAGGCTTCCCCCCAGAAAGCAACTACCTGTTCCTGGGTGACTACGTCGACAGAGGGAAGCAGTCACTGGAGACCATCTGCCTGCTTCTAGCCTACAAGATCAAATATCCAGAGAACTTTTTCCTGCTGCGTGGAAACCATGAATGCGCCTCTATTAATCGAATCTACGGCTTTTATGATGAGTGTAAGTGTGGAGCACTTTTATTAACAGGAAGAATGTAAAATCTGTTCTCTTGACCGTTGCACTAAGTTCTCATGTCTCCTCTTTTGTTGGTAGGTAAGCGACGGTATAACATTAAGCTGTGGAAGACCTTCACAGACTGCTTCAACTGTTTACCCGTGGCTGCCATTGTAGATGAGAAAATCTTCTGCTGTCATGGAGGTACGCAGTGTCTATAAAAGATGTTATACACGTTAAAAGATAAGGCTGAGACAATACACTTGCCTTCCGATTTGAAACTGCAAACTGCACAAAGCACAAATGGGAGTTTTGAAGCCAGAGACAGCAGAGGAAATGCATACCTCTAACCATAATTTCCACTAACATGTCAATGGGAATTCCCATTATGTTTTAGCATCTAGCTAATGGACTTAGCACCAGTTAATTTTATAAAGGAAAACATCCGTTCAGCAAACCAGGAATTGACTCAGGAATTGTATGAAAAAAAAGAATCACAATATCTATCTTGATCTATCCCTTTTTATTCCCACCTGTATTACATGATTAAGAACCAGACTGAGATGGTTGTGTGTTCTCTCTCCAGGCCTCTCTCCTGATCTTCAGTCAATGGAGCAGATCCGCAGAGTAATGCGACCCACAGACGTGCCTGACCAAGGTTTGTTGTGTGACCTGCTGTGGGCCGATCCAGACAAAGACGTGCTGGGCTGGGGCGAAAACGACCGTGGCGTCTCCTTTACATTCGGGGCAGACGTGGTGGCCAAATTTTTGCACAAACACGACATGGACCTAATATGCAGGGCACACCAGGTAGGTAATGTTAAACCACAATGCTTGTTCCCCTGCTAACTGCAGCTGTCGAACATACATTTGTCTTCTGTAGTTTTTTAGAGTAGAAGACGCAGGATTACTTCAAATTTATTTTTTTTTATAACCAAACATGTCAATAATGAGTATAGTGACATTCAGTGGTACTCAAGATCCAGGGCTCCTGTTCAGACAGTAAAACAAGCTGAAGATCTGAGCCCGTTTACTTCAGTTTTTCTGTACGTAGTACTGACGCTCTTATTTCTGTCCTGAGGTGGTAGAGGACGGTTATGAGTTTTTCGCAAAGAGGCAGCTCGTCACCCTTTTCTCAGCTCCCAACTACTGCGGGGAGTTTGACAACGCCGGTGCCATGATGAGTGTGGACGAGACACTCATGTGCTCCTTCCAGGTATGTAAAACAGAACCTGTGTTTGGAAAAACCAATGGAATCTTCTTTGTATATTTTTATATGATGTCAACCAGGAGCATGCCTCCCTTTGTGAAAATGTTTTTGAAAAGCCAAACACCAATAATCATTGATTGAGGCAGAAGATTTCATCAGATAAAAAGCATGTTGTGAATTTTGGAACTGATTACATCTGTCTTTAGTCAATAATTTTTTAACACTCTGGAGTGATTTAAATGTTTGGTTCACAGAAGCTGGCAACAATCCTGCGCAGCCACCACTGGAATCTAATTCTGCGAATAGTATAACACTCATAATACTGAAGTAGCCTCATGTTTATTTGCAACTGTGCAGAAATACAGAGTTTAAACAGAATGAATAGACAAAAAGCTGCAACGTGGAAGCTTCAACAGATTTCAGAATATCAGTTTTGGTTAATTTTTCTTTCAATAGCCGACACCTCTTAACCAGCAACTAAACGGTTAAAATAAATTAAGCTCTGGTGCAGCATTTTGAAGCACCATCCTTTTAAAGGTGCTGAAATTTAAATGTTTTGCTTTTCGATTTTTTGGCTGTTGGCTTTGCTGAAGTTTATCGATTGATTTTCATCAGGTCATCGTTGCAAAGGAGAAAATATTTGAATGATTCCACCTGATAAAAACCCAGCAGAGGGCAGCAAACACCTCACACTGATAACAGAATATGTAATGTTTTTTTCTAGAGTTTTCTGTACTTAAACTTGTATTAAATAGATAATTGACATTAATCTATATGAATCTTTTTTTTTATCATTCTTACCTCAGTTTCAGTACCACACAGTTATATGTAGCACTGATCTCTAGTTATATTTTTTCTGTCTACAAACACAGCTCTAACTGCTGGGCTGCACTGTTGGAAGAAGCTAGTGGGAAAATAAAAAAAAGAAAAAGTTAACCACCTCGCAGCAGATAGGAACTGCAACTGCTTCGTCTGGAGTAAGATATCATTGGCTGTCAGGAAGGCAGAAGGGGAATTAGTTTTGGTCTCACGTACTGTAAATCAAAATGCAACTGGTTAATTCACCTGTCACTTTGTAAACAAACACGCAGGCTGTGTCCTTCTGTCCCAGTGATAAAGTCCCAACCAATGAGTGAGCCAGATCTAACCTTTCTCTGCCTAGAGATGACAACAAAAAAAATCTGATTGGATAACTCTATTTAGCTGTTTTCAGGACAGCAATCCTTTCATTTCTGGAGCAAAGTTGATAGCAAATGAGGTTTAAATTAGCCGTTAACCGTTGACATCCCTCGTCAGATTGATTTCTAAACTAAACGAGAACTTCTTTGTCTCTCTCACAGATTCTGAAGCCAGCAGATAAGAAATTGTATCCTTATGGCGCATCGGCAGGAATGGGGTCTGGGAGGCCGGTCACCCCGCCACGAAATTCAGCCAAGTCTGCCAAGGCCAAGAAATAACACCCGCTGGGTCCCCCCTCCCACAACCTGCCACCCCCCCCTGTCGGCCCAACGCTCTTTTTTCCTCTACCTCCCAAACTTGTTTCTCCCTCGTCACCAAATGGCAACAAAGCAGACAAGTGTCCAGGGTTCAATCATGTTTTTTCTCTCTAAAATTATTTTTAACTGTTCGTTCGGCTGTTTGAGTGCAATTTTTTTGTGCGAGTGTGTTTAAAAAAAAAGAAAAAAAGTGAGAATGATACAGAAGGAATTGCTGTATGTTGTATATATGTTTGTTTTTTTTTTTCTTCCTCCTGTACCCTCTGTTCTGTTGTCCCGTCTTTTTGTAGAGATGGGTTGTCTCCCATCTGTGATGTTATTTCAGACCCGGGTGCAGGGGAGGAGGGGAAGGGCGAGCGAGAAAGAGGAGCCTTAGCTGTTTATGTTAAGGCCCTGCACTGTTTAATGCTAAACACAAGCTTTTGTACATCCTGTTTCAGAGGTCTGTGTGTATGTCTGTGTAATGGGTGGGGAGGGGGGCGGTGGTGGGGGTGGGATCGAGTTGCACGGTCAAACGGTAACGGCACATACCACACACACTGGGTGCACAGGTGGATATATGTGCGGGTGAATCCTTGAATGAAACAGATTCACGCTGAGATTATTAATTTTTTTCTTCCCTTTTGAAAACCAATGATTTAAGAACACGGTCATGGATGTGAAATAGTTTTGCTTCTTTTTTTTGTTTTCTTTCTTTCTTTCTTTTTTTTTTTTTGTAGATACATGAAACCGACATCGTTTGATTTTTGTTTTGTTTTTTTTCTTCTTGTTTTTAGTTCACTGAAAGCTGAAGACAAATAAAAATAACCATTTATTTGAATTATGCCATCATGCTGATCACTTTGTGTTTGCCATCGCTTTGTCATGTTTGTCAGCAACCTTTTCCATGCATTGTGGCTGCGCTCGTCTTTGAGTGCGGTGCCCTGAATCGACACTGCAGCGGCTTTTAAGAGATGAATGAAAAAGTGACATTTTGGTGCAGCTCACACCGTTTCACATGTTGCTTCAGTGTGATTTAGCCAAAGATGATCATGAGTGGAAATTCACAGAGAGCCCAAAGCTGGTTAGAAAACCAGATGTTTTCTGCTTTTATCACAAAAAGTAGATTTTTAATTAGGGATCTCTTCAATGCAAAATGTTTTTCTAATGATTGGTTGGATGATTATTAAGTACAAGTTGTTTGGATCAAGAAGTGAATGGATCTGTTGCTCAGAGCCTCACAGCGCCCAGTGATCCTCACACAAAATACAACATTATTTTGTGCAGATGATATGTTCCACAAGTAGATACCACTATTTATCCGGCATCTGATCTGCATTGAACTTTAACACAGCATACTTGAGACGCAGACTGAGGAGAAAGTGGCTGGAAGGTTTTCCACATTTTGCAGTGATCAAAGGCAAAAACTATATCAAAGGGAGAGGAGACGGTGAATCGTTGTTCTGACCTTTGCAGTTCCAAGTGCTCTATAGTCAAGACTACTTCACTTGAGTCCATGATAAAAACAAAGAGTTGGTTTATTTAAATCTAAACCCACGTTCAAACTCGTAAACTGGTCAAATGAGGGCAAAGACGGTGGAGTTTGGATAGAAAAAAAAAGTAATAGGTGATGTAGTAGCAGGCAGTCGTTTTTAGACTTGACGGAGAATCTGAGCACAAAATCATCGTTTTACTGTAAAACAAACCTTATATACTCAGATAATCTTGTACAGTAAATTCCCAATGAGCCTAGCGTAAAGTTTTGGTTGCAGCATCAGGTGATTCCCAGGTGTATAGCAATTAGTAAACAATTTTGTACGCTTCTTAGATTGTGCTATGTAAATTATATTAGCAAGAATGTGGAAGTGCTTGCATTGCTTGTGACAGCAGCCATTCTCAGTTGCTGTGAGTATTTCTTTCTTCAGCATGCTGTTGAAATAAGCATTAAGAGCCATAGACAGAGAGAATTTCCACACACAGTATTCTTAATGATCAAAGTGGAGCCTGTGACAACTGTGAACCCTCAAACCCTGCAGTCACATGACTGAATTCAGAGTCAAAGAGACTTTTTGCTCATTTATACAGGATTTTTTTTAAGACTAGGAACTACAACCCCAATTCTATGAAAGTTGTGTAAAACGTAAATATAACGAGAATGCAGTGATTTGCAAAACCTTTTGACCTATATTCACTTGAATACAGTACAGGGACAAGATATTTAATGTTCATACTGATAAACTTTATTGTTTTTTGTGAATATACACTCATGATGCAACTCAGTCTGAAAAAAAGTTGGGGCAGGAGGATGTTTATCCCACACCATTGTTGAAGTTTTGAAAGTGAAATTCTTTCTCATTCTTGCTTGATTTACGACTTCAGGTGCTCAACAGTTCAGCGTTTGTCGTATTTTGTGCTTCATAACGCACCGCATATTTTCAACAGGAGGTCTGGACTGCAGGCAGGTCAGTCTAGTACCTGAACTCTTTTACTATGAAGACACACTGTTGGAACACGTGCGCAATGTGTCTCGACTGAAATAAGGGGACGTTTCTATAAAAATGTCGTCTGGATGGCAGCACATGTTGATCCAAAACCTGTATGAACCTTTCAGCATTCATGGGGCCTTCACAGATGCCACAATTAGCCGTGCAGTTATGTGGGTCAAAGGTCACGTGCATTCAATGTTCGTGTTTGGCCTAGCCCGTTTATGTGCAGAGATTTCCTCGGATTCTCTCAATCTTTTAATGATATTATGGATTGTAGGTGATGAAATCCCCAAATTCCCGCAGTTTTGTGTTGAGAAACTTTGTTCTGAATAAACTGTTGGACTATTTTCCCTGCACAGATTTTTCACAAAGAGGTGAACAGCTTTCAAGGATGTTCCCCTTTAATACGCAGTCATGATATCATCACCTGTTACGTTCCAAACAGGTATTTTTTTTGAGCATCCACACAGTTCCAGTCTTTTGTTGCCCCTGTCCCAACATCAGATTCAGAATGAGTGCATATTTCCCCCCACAAAGAATTATGTTTGAGCATGAAATATCTTGTCTTTGTGCTGCATTCTGTTGAATACTAGTCGAAAATGATCTGCAACTTATTGCATTCTGTTTTTATCTATATTTTTTGAATTGGGGTTGCACCGTTTAATGTCACAAGTGGACCATTTTGCATTCCTCCTTCTGTGTGTTTAGTTCAGTTGGCATACAGGGTGTCTCCAGTGACAGCAGTCCAGCACACGCTGTCGCAACTGGTGAAAAACTATTTCTTTCTACAGTGTTTCAGGGTCTCTCACTGCCCATTTCTAATAATCCAACACACTCTCCCCCCCCCCCATTACATAATTGGTGTGTCTGGTTTTATTTGTCTGCTGTCTGTCCTCATTCTTCAGCCCCTCTGTCCAAGTATGAACATATGTGACCGCAGCACTCCAGATCACAAAGACAGTCAATATTGGTCCGAGTTGAGTGTGGTGCAGGAGCACGTACTTAAAGCAGAGGGGTGGGGAAGCTGGACTTCAGCTGTCATCCTGCTCCACCTTCCACTTTCTCAGCAAGAGGTTTTCAACTCAGTACCTCAGAAAATAAAAGTTTTGTTGTTTCTTTTTAAAAATCAAATCAATGTAAGTAAGCTTTACTCAGAATTCTGCTTCGCTTTCTAACAATTCGCAGAGCGTCTCATAGCTGCGTCGGATACGGTGTCAGAGAGGGCAGGTGGGAAAAAAAACCCCCCATCATTGGGCCTCTTTGTGTGCTCATGTTCACATCCAGTAAGATCAACTCAGGAAGTGAAATTTAAATCAAAATAAATGGTAAGAGGAAATCATATTTATATTCATACACTAAGAAAATACGTCTATAAACACCATCATCGCAGGATACTCGCGAGTCTTGCTGTTCATGTTTTAAGGTGGCTGAGTTGAAATGAGTTCACGGGGGAACGATGTTCAGAGCGATCTGGTGCTTCGGAGGTCGTTTTCTTTTGATTTGTAAATGACACAGACCTGCCTTCTGTGGATACAGTTGATGTGATGTAGAAAGAAAATGTACAGAAATTTATGGTACTAAAGTCTAATATAGGATAATAATAATAATAATAAAAAAAAGTTAATACAAGGCTTCAGAGCCGTGATGCTGCAGTGGAGATGATCTCCGATGGAGGTGGTCTCCGGTGCAAAATAATCAAGTGGCTCCTGTAAGAGATAATATAGTTGCTGAAACATTATGGAACTCGTATCTGTCTTCTGAATAAATGGTCCAATAAAGGCCACTTTCATTCACATTTGCATAGCTGTACAAACCTCTGCTTATAACATTTTTTTAAATCGTTACTCTATATTTACTGTTGTTATTACCTCTAAGAATCTGGTCTTTACTTACTCTTTTGTTCATATTGTTTTTATCGACAAATTTAACGCTAGATACTGCAAGCTTATTAGTGTAGGATTTTTTAATCAATCAGGGATGTTTTGCACCATGCACTGTCGCTGGGTAGATATGAAATTATTAGATTATTACAATTAAGTAAAAGAAACAACAGAAACTTAACTGTATTTTTTATTTGTATTTTTCTTTGTTTTGAAATCAATCACAAATTGTCTCTGTTAAAAAGTAGAAATAAAACATAGAATTTGTATATTTGTGTCTGGTTTTTTTCTGTCCAGATGTGAAAAATGTTAAATCTCACATTTCAGTTCCCCCTGAAACGTCTGAGCTGTTAGAGGAGGCTCGTACAATGGCGCTGCGAGTGTAGTACTGTAATTTTTACACGTCTTCCCTGCCTTCAGGCGTTTTTTTTCCCCTCCTTTTCTTTTGCGGAGGCAGCCTCTGCTGCCTATCAAACGTTTTGATATGAGTCAGTAGCTTGTGTGGCCTCTTTCTTTCCCCTGTGTGTGTATTCACTTATTTATTTATTTGACGATACCTGGCTCAGACAGCACACAGACATTTTGCTAAACCAAGAAGAGTCTGTCAGTTGGCCGTGTTCAATGTGAGCTAGTTTATGTAAAAATGAAAAACACAATCTCTCTCCGTCCACGCCGCTGCCAGCCTCTTCCTTCCTGCTCTGTTTTTAAAAAAAAAAAGGGGCCCAGTTTTGGCAGCTTCCATCCATCTGTCTCCAGTCTTTATCGTTTCCCTCTCACTTATCTTTTATGTTTTTCTGTCACTTGCTGCGAGAAAAAATGTGAAGCATGCTGCTCGTACAGTGAGAGCATTTCAGAGGCAATGAGCCAAAACAGCTGCCTTCCAACATGTAGAACGGTTTCTGGAAACTGGAGCTCAGTCTGCTGCTTTAAACTGAAAATATCTGAAAATCAAGTTCATTTCATGCAGCCTTCAAAAATATTCTGAGTCTGTTTGTGTTGCGTTAACATGACATAACAGATAGTGTTGAATTGACGAAAAAGATGTTTGAAATCTTGAAATTAAAAAATACAAAACGGGATATTTATAAGTAATAGAAGCATCGGTCAAATTCCAGGGGAGCTAAAGGGAGCTCAGCTCCCCCGAAATGACCTGAGCTCCCCTGAAAGCCTGTAAAAGCGAATGTCAGTTCATTTTGATTCAAGGACTTTTCACTTTAGTGTATATTTGCAAATATTAGATGATGATGATACCTGATACGAGGCTCTTTAAAACTCTCAAAAAGCGCAAGACATCTCTTTTTCTCTGGAGTTAAAAATCTTGCTAAATGATGTTCACCTTTATTGGTTTTACCAGGTGACGTGTGAGTCTTGGTGTGAATATCAGAGGTAGAAAAATGTTGCCTGTGTGACATTGCTGATATATTTTTATCTGATTCTTTGAGTTTGAAACGGCTCCCCTGAAAGCCACTGTCTAATTCGTATCCTGGATAGAAGTCACGAGTACCAACAAATGTGTAGAAAACATCAAACAACAGTAGTTTCTGATGAAACATGTGATAGAGGACGTCTTCTTGGAGCTGCACCGTTCACCTCAGGTGGCTGAGTGTTGCCTCTGAGTGATTGTTCTGTAGATTTATGACGATGCAGCCTGACGTTCTCCACTGTGAAGTCACCACCTGTCAGCCCGTAAATCATCCTGTTGATTTATGAATCAGTCTCACGTATGAGTCTTCACCAGACGGCAACATCAAAATCTCAAAATATAAAAAGCTTGGGTGGTGTGAACAGGCAAGATAAATAAGAACAGACAAAAATACATAACTGGAGCAGAGGTGGGAAGTAACTGAGTACAAATACTTTGTTACTGTGCTTAAGAAACGTTTTCAGGTATCTGCACTTTACTTGAGTATTTATTTTTCTGAGAGCTTTTTACTTTTAATCCCATTTTAACTCAAATATTTGTACTTTCTACTCCTTGCATTTCAAAACAGACTTGTTACTTTACTTTTAATGCATTTGAGGGAAATTATCATTTCAGCCTAAATGGATGACACAATAACACAAAGAAAAGACGACTGCTCAGTGTATCTATCAGTGCACATCACACACGACAGACCTACTAAGATGAAAGTGACGTACAAGATGAAACATAAAAGCTGTAACAAGATGAAACAAAAGCTGTAACAAGACTAAAAAATTAATTAAAAGACGTACGACAAAAACAAAGTTGCAAGACAAAACTGACTTAACAAGATGTAACGATGAAAATTATGTAAATGATTTATACTTTAGGCTCATTTCAGTACTTTTTCACTTTTACTTGAGTAAAAAGTTGAATCAATACTTCTGCTTTTACCGTTTGTTTAAATGCCAGTATCTACTTGTACTTGAGTAAAGAATATGTGTACTAGAGTAACTAATGACAGTTTTCTGATTGTCAGGAGAGCCTGGACAGCGGGTCCGACAGGCGGTGAAGGTTGCAGCTGATCACTTTCTGAACTAAGACGGTGGAGGATGGATCCACCGATAACTGTGTAAAACTGGATCATATTCTGTGATGGATGGATTCATTCAGCCACATGAAGAGCCTCAGCAGGGCCTTTG